>JAEIIF010056096.1:0-18097 GCA_018874455.1 Drosophila trapezifrons | reverse complement strand
AGCCAGAATTCCCGCTGCCCGCTGTTTGTAAATATTTCTAGCAAATGGCCTTTAAAAAAAGCCAGATTTGACGGGAAAAAAGCTAATCTGGCAGCACAGGCTGGAATTAAATTAACATTTAATATTCAATTTGCAAAATAATAACTTAAAAACATTAAAATAGTTAATTGCAAAAAAAGCGGACTCCAAGTTACGGAAATCTACCAACTTGTCATATGATGACATCTCCATCGCGGGATATAAACGATCTGTTTGACGATATAGTGCTCACCGAGGAGAAACAGGCTCGCCTGGGCTACGAGGAAGGATTAACCGACGGCCAGGAGCAGGGCAACGAGGAGGGGTACAAATTGGGCTACGCCCAGGGTGTCCAATTGGGCGAGGAACTGGGCAGGATCCTAGGCCAGGTGGTGGCGCAGCAGCAGCTGAAGCACACGGAAAAGGTACGTCGCAGCCTGGACCAGCTGCGCTCGCTCATCGAGCAGTTTCCCCGGACTAACGATCCGGAGGCGGACATTGTGGGAGCCGTGGAAAACATTCGAAACTCACACCGCCGCCTTCGAGCCTTGTTGGGTTCTAAAAGAAGCAGCGGGACAGCTTCTCCTGAACCAACCGCCTCGGAACGCAAGGATTACAGTTTCTAGCAAAATGTCAAAGGTGGGAGTGGCCCAGTTGCAGAGACGGATTGACGGCTTGCTTGCCTTCCTCCATCCCCACTGGGACTTTGTGAATTGCCACATGGTGAACTACTTGACCGACAAACACTGGAGTGGCTATATACCCGAGGCTTTGAGAAATGAGATCGCTGGCAAGGAAGATGTAGAGCTGGGTATAGAGCATCTCTTCTGGCAAGGTATTGAGTCAACTAGCGGATTCCCCGAGTGGAAGAGCTTTCTGGCCCAGGGCGAGCAGGAACGCTTGTCGCACCATCCAGAGCTGTTGACCACAGTGGAGCAGCTAATTGAGGGGCAGGAGAACGGCGCACAGCTAAGCATTCGCGAGTTCATGAGCGCCAAAAAATGCCATGAGGTAGGGTAACTCCCCAAAATTAGAAACCAATTAGGTATTGATCTCGGATCTTCCGATCAGGTGGAGCTTACAGCTGCTTTGGTGGATCATCTCGTGAAGAATTGCAGCCAGGACTGTTCCATTGTGGATGCGGGCGATGGCAAGGGCTACCTCTCGTCCCGCCTGGCGCTGCAGTATGGGCACCGCGTGCTCGGCATTGACGCCAATGCGGCCAACACGGAGAACGCACTGAGCCGGAATAGGAAACTTCAGGTACACTTTGACTACAAAACAAAATTAGCTTTATTTCATTATTTTCATAGACTTAAGTTAAGTGGGTTCCTCTCGCTCCCCGAAAGCAAATCTCATGCGCTAGTCGCGCATCTCGCCCTCCTCGTCGTCATCCTCCATTCCCTTGATGTACAGCACGTTGTTGCACCGGATGAGCACCTCGCCGAGATTGCCGGTGACTGAGCCCTCGATCACCTCCTCCGTGTTGGCCAGCTGCATGTTCATGTATCCGTCGACGGAGACGAGGAAGCCCTTGTACTCCTGGCCCCACTTCAGCTTCACCAGCACCGGTTTTCCCGTCAGGCCGTTCAGGAAGGGCTTGGGGTTGATGGGCATGCCAGCCGACATTTTGTGTGTGTAATTTTCGTCGTTTTTTTGAGAGAAAACAGGAAAATTCTGAAGAAGAACGCCGGCAAAACGTTTTTCGCGTTGTTGAGGAAGAAGAAGAGTGGGGGAAACAACAGTGTGCCCGTTTGTTCAGCTGAAATTTGTGAGAAAAAAGGGATTTTCTCCTCCGCTGCAAATGGTCACACCAAATGAACAACACGTAGTTAAACTACGTAAGTAAATATATACGTAACTGTTTTTGACGTAAGTACGTTGTCGAGGAATATCACAATAGATATCACAAGTATCGGTTATCGCCGCAATGTAAGCTTAATTCAAAAATAAAGTATGTTTGTTTTATTTCAGCGCGCCTGGAATGGTCTCACGGAACGAGCAGAGCTGCAGAGCCAAGGGATCACACCCAAGAGACGTGGTAAAAAGTCGCCCACCCAAGATACCTCAAAGACTGCACCTTCCTTGGAAACCTACAAGACCACTGCTAGATTTATAACAACCGAACTAAACTTTGGCGAGTTGCTGGCCGAGCATTTTCCCCAGCTAGCACAAATAGGCAACCCCAACAGCAACATTTGCCTGACTGGACTCCACACCTGCGGAAATCTAGCGCCCACTTGCCTGCAGGTCTTCCACGCCCAATCAGACTGCCGGATACTCTGCAATATTGGCTGTTGCTATCACTTGCTGAGGGAACGCTACTCGAAGCAGGAGTTCTTCGGCAACAAGGCCCTGATGGAAATGCAAACGGATTTCGGGTTTCCATTGAGTCAGTATCTTCAGGAACGACAAGTCCGAATGGGTCGCAATGCCAGGATGCTGGCGGCTCAATCCATTGAGCGAACCCTGGACGCCAAGGAGTTGCCAAATATAACGCTTTACTACCGAGCTCTATTGGAGATCCTGGTTTGCCGCCATGCCCCGCATGCAAAGAACGAACTGCAGGTGGGCAAGGTGCGTAAGTTCGAGAATTTCCCGGATTACATTCGAAAGTGTGCCACAAAATTGGACGCTCCATGGCTGGCAGCCATCGGAGAGGCGGAACTTGAAGAGCTACTTCAGGAATATGCTCTGGATAAGCATTATTTGGACTTGTTTTATCTGCTGCGCATGTCCTTTGCGCCGGTGCTGGAGAGTCTGATACTATTGGATCGCCTGCTCTATCTGAAAGAACTGGGCTACGAACGCAGCTATTTAATAGATTTGTTTGATCCCGTCATATCACCCAGGCACTATGCCATCGTTTCTATTAAGCCACTGACCCATTATCGGCCTTGACAATGACGATCGTTAATCGTTAAGTTGTGATAAGCATGCAATATACCTTCGATTCAGTATAATTAATTGCTTAAGTTTGTTACTTAAGCTTTATATTTGGTAAAATGTGTAAAGTTTTATTAAAAACCAAAGCTTAAGACACCTTGCTCTTGATTGAAGTTGATTCATTGATTAATTTTCAATTATTTTGCTATCCCTCATTTGTTGTATCCTTTTTCTTTTATTTGCTATGATTAAATCATGAAAATAATCATGACTTGTCATTTTTCGTTGTTTTGTTTGCCATAGGCTAGTGTGTTTGCTTGTGTTCAAAGCTATTTGCTCGCTTTTCACCACACAGGTGAAATTAGCACTTGAATACGCTATCTTAGAACTTTTTGAAAAGTATAAAAACGCGAACACAATTTCAATTTGCTGAATATTCGCTGCGAAGAGCTTTAATTGTCGGTTGTGAGCTCTGAAATCAAACACATTACCTTGAACTTGAGCTGGAAAAACAAGTTGCCAATAAGGTCAGTTGCAAATAAGGTGTGCAAATATTAACTCGTGTGTAAAAAATCCTTGTAAAAGTGAAGAATAAACTGGGAAATTAAACTGAATTAGGGGTTTAGAGTCCTTGTAAGGTTAAAATAACATGTACAAGTTTAGTAAAACATTTACCATACAAGTTTTTATAATAATAAATATACTGAAATGTCTGAAAAGTTTAATTTTATATATCTTGTAATCCAAACCCTTAACTGAGAAATATTATTTGTTTTTCTTACTCTTGCCGCCAGTTAATCTCTTATGGGATTACAACTCAGACATACCGGGAAGTGAGCCTCAGATCCCTAGACTAAGTTTAATTATCAGCATTGTAAAATCTGTGCTTCTGTCATTAGTTATTTTTTACGGCCCTCAACTTACTTGTGATAACAACTGATAACTTACAGTAAGTGGACTGAACTCGGTGGCCAAGTATTTTTGTTCTTATTTACAATCCTGGAAAAACACTAAGGTGTTTGACCACTTGACTACTTGATTCTAGATAAGATAACAAAAGCTGGACTGACCTATCTTAAAACCGTATCAATAAACAAACTAATTAAGAGGCTGATTGCAGGTTTTAGGACTCTGATAAGAACTCCAAGATGGCGCTAACAGAGGCCCTCTTTCTGGTGGTCGCTGCCCTGGTGGCGGTGTACGTGTGGTTCCAGCGCAACCACAGCTACTGGCAGCGCAAGGGATTGCCTTACATCCCACCCACTCCGATCATTGGAAACACTAAGGCGGCCTTCCAGCTGGAGAACTCGTTTGGCATGCACCTTTCGGATCTCTATAATGATCCGCGGGTAAAGGATGAAGCCGTGGTGGGAATTTATGCCCTCAACAGGCCTGGCCTGATTATTCGTGATACTGAGTTGATCAAATCCGTGCTGATCAAGGACTTCAACCGGTTCCACAACCGCAATGCCCGCTGCGATCCTCACGGTGATCCTTTGGGCTATAATAATCTGTTCTTTGTTAGGGATACCCATTGGAAGGATATCCGCACCAAGCTTACACCGGTCTTTACCAGCGGCAAGGTCAAGCAGATGTACAGCCTGATGCAAGAGGTAATGCATAGCTTTTAGTTTTCATGAGAAATCCCTTTAAAGAGCCGTCGAAGGAATCCTAACGAATGTGTATGCTTATGTTCCTCTCTCATACAGATTGGCAAGGATTTGGAAGTGGCTTTGAAGAAAAATGGGAAGAGCTCCGGCAAATTCATCGCCGAGATCAAGGAAATCTGTGCCCAGTTCTCCACGGACAGCATCGCCACCATTGCCTTCGGTATCCGGGCAAATAGCTTGCAGAATCCGAATGCCGAGTTCCGTAACCATGGGCGCAAGCTATTCACCTTCACAATACTCCGGGCTAAGGACTTCTTTGTGGCCTTCTTCCTGCCCAAGCTGGTCTCCCTGCTGCGGATTCAGTTCTTCACGCAGGAGTTTTCTCACTTCTTGCGGAGCACCATCGGTCATGCGATGGCGGAAAGGGAGCGCACTGGCCTCGTCCGCAACGATCTGATTGATGTTTTAGTTGGTCTGCGAAAGGAGGCGACCGACGAGCCGACAAAGCCACATTATGCCAGGAACAATGACTTCCTGGTGGCCCAGGCGGGTGTCTTCTTCACCGCTGGCTTCGAGACCTCCTCCTCGACGATGTCCTTTGCTCTCTACGAGATGGCCAAGCACCCGGAGATGCAGGAACGCCTGCGCCAGGAGATCAACGAAGCTCTGGTGGAGGGCGGCGGCAATCTGTCGTACGAGAAGATCCAGAGTCTGGAGTATCTGTCCATGGTGGTGGATGAGGTGCTACGCATGTATCCGGTGCTGCCTTTCCTGGACCGAGAGTACAACAGCATCGAGGGTGAGCCGGATCTGTCGCTGAAGCCATTCTACGACTTTACATACGAGAACGGAACCTCTGTTTTCATACCAGTCTATGCACTGCATCATGATCCCAAGGTATGGATGCTGAACAGTGAAATGAGACGTTTTCTGATTATCCCTTGATCCCTAGTACTGGACCAATCCCAGCCAGTTCGATCCGGAGCGCTTCTCGCCCGAGAACCGCAAATCCGTTGTGGCCATGGCCTACCAGCCCTTTGGAACCGGACCCCACAACTGCATCGGCAGTCGGATTGGCCTGCTGCAGACCAAGCTGGGACTGGTGCACCTGCTCAAGAATCACGCTGTGAGGGCTTGCGCCGATACCATGAAGGAGATGAAGTTCGATCCCAAGGCTTTTGTGCTGCAGGCGGAGGGTGGCATCAACCTGGAGGTCGTCAACGATCGTCTCTACGACGAGAGTGCATCGCGGGTCCAATGAATCTGTGAACTGTGAACTGTAGTCTAATATATGTAAACGTAGATAGTGAGTACGAGTGAGTGGCGGCTGACGGGGTAATCGCCTTCCGACAGCCGCCTTGTGTTACAATAATCCGCGCCAGAAGCGGCGCTTTGACGCTGGTTAATAAAAACAAAAGAATTATCAAATTATATTTAATCTGTTGAGCTCGAGAGCCTATAGAATTGCGCCACCAATAAATAAATGTAATCTACATCTAATACATCTCGCGCATGCTAATGCATTTTTCTAACGTTTCCAAGATGATACTAAAGTTACTGTAAGCAATGTAGGGAATAAAGGTCTTTAAATATGCATAGATATATATATTTGATTGATCCCCAAGTCGTAAGCAATGAGTCTCACTTCTCCGGGGGATAAACACGCCACTCGTCAATCAAAATGCCCTCCAATATGCGACACTAGTTTAATTTTTAATGCCAAAACACGCGAATCTCCGGCTTAGTTCTCGTTTGCTGGTTGAGGCTGCATTACTCCAAAAAAGTTCTACGAAATTTGGACTCCCGTTAGAAGGTAAGTTTCCCTTTTGGTTAGACACCCAAAGGATCACGGACAAGTCGAATGGGAAGGCCACCTTTGACCTGCGTAACCATAGATTTGGGATTAAGCTGTATGCGGCGCGGTGTGCGCTCCGATGTGGTTATCTGGTGATTGCGGAGTATGTTCACCAGACCCACCTTTGCCTGGAGATGACCGAAACGTTCGCCGATGCATCCGTGCGGACCGTGGCCAAAGGGCATGTAGGTGTAGGGCGTGTGGCTTTTCCGGTTTTCAGCGGAGAAACGTTCGGGCTGGAATTTCCGGGGTTGGGGAAAGTACTAAAGACAGAAAAGAAAGACAGGGCTCAGTTCTGGAATTATAGTTATTGCTTGAGAGGAAACCTCACCTGGGGATCCATGTGAATGGCATAGCAAGGAATATAGACAGGCATTCCCTTGGGCACCTGCATGTTGCTGTAGGGAGCCAGTGGGAAAGCCTGATCGGAGGTGCATTCACGATCCAAAAACGCCAGTGGCGGATACATGCGCAGCACCTCAAGCAAGATCAGCTGCATGTACTCCAGCGACTCGACCATTTGGAGAGTCACCTGACCGCCGCTTTCCACCAGAGCCTCCTTGATTTCATCTCGCAATCGCTGCTGCCTATCCGCATCCTTGGCCAACTCATACATGGCGAAAGCCATGCTAGAGGAGGAGGTCTCGAAACCGGCTGTGAAGAATAGCGCCGCCTGGGCCACCAGGAGTTCGCCTTCGAACACCAACTGATCCTTGATTCCCGAAGCCTTGGCCTGCTGCGTGCTCCTGCGAAATTCGATGAGAATATCGATGAGGTCGTTGCGTGACTTGCCCGACTTCTCGCGCTCCTCCATAACGTAGTTAATGGTATTGCGCAGGAAACGAGTGGGCTTAGCGGGAACCAGCTTGAATCCAAAGAAGGGTATCAAATGTGGCAGGAAAAAGACCATGGTGAACCCAATGGCCCTTAAAAGGCCGAATTCGAATACGGAACGTCCATGCCGCCGGAACTCCCCCTTTGGATCCGTGAAACTGTTCGCCCGCACTCCGTAAGCCACCGTGGAAATCACATCTGTGGTGAAGAGGGCGCATAGCTCCTTGGCCTCCAGATCGAAGCAGCGCATTCGTTCGTTGTGCAGCGGTTGCTGGCGCAGATGGGCATCCAAGCTGGCACCCACCTCCTCGATCAGTGGGAACATGTGCTTCAGCCGGTTGCCAGTAAAAAACGGTGATAGCTTCAAACGCACCTCCTTCCAGGCGGGGTTCTTCAGGAAAAATAAGTTCTTAGATCCGATAGGATCATTCTTGTGATCGGCGGACGAGTACCGATTGCGGAATTTTCCAAAATCCTTGACAAGGATGTTCTTTACCAGTTCCGGATCTCTTACAAGCAGGGCCGGCTTATGGAATACATGGATGCCCACAAAGGGTTCGTTTTCCGCCTCCGGACAATTATACAGCTTGGATATGAACTCGGCGGGACTCGACTGCAAGTTGAGCAGTCCCAACAGGTTGCCCACTATCCACTTGGGCCTGATCTCAGGCACTCCAAGGCGCTGCCAGAAGCTGTAATGCCTGTGCAGGAGGCCACATACTATGGTGAGGAGAACCGCCAAGAGGATCAGCAATTCCAGAGCCATGTTGGCGCTACTAAATTCGGTTCGCTACTGGTGGAAACCAAGCCAACTCGGCTGGGTTAAAGCTTCGGCGAGGCGGCTACTCTTCAAATGGGGTTCATCGAGATGATCTTCCCTTTCGTGAATGAATATTTTGTGAATGGGCATGTTTTTCTTTGTGATTCTAAGTTGGGTCCTATTGTTCATATTTAGGTCTTTGTTATTTTTTTGGGTGTCCCTGGACGAGGTTATTTTCTCTATAAATAGAGAGTGCTTAAAAAAATAATATTTTCCAATAACTTAGATAATTTGTTTAGTTGGTTTGTTAAGGTGATTTTGTGATCATATTTAAAATATTTTTAACGGTTGGGTTACTGTAACTAATGGAAAATGTGTATATATTAAAAAACGAGGAAGTTATATCAATCAAGCGTTACTATGACTAATGGTATATGTGTATTAAACAAAAACAACTTTGAAACCTCCTTAAAGTGGATTTTTCCATCAAATTTCTCATATAGGCATGAGTGAAACACCAGGCGTTCAGAACTGACAGCTGGTAGTCGCTGCATTCTTAGCTCTAATGCATTATAACAGTTATTATGGTATCTCTCTTGCCTTAAACTGTTATATTAAATTTAAGACACAGAATCATCCTCCATCTAGTATTTATGTTCGCCTGGTACTTGAAACCTCCTTACAGTGGATTTTTCTATCTGATTTCTCTTATAGACAAGAGTGAAACACCAGGCACTCTGAAATGGCAGATGGTAGACGCTGCACTCTTAGCCAAACTGCATTATAACAGTTCTTATGGGATCTCTCTTGCTTAAAACTTTTATATAAAGTTTAAGACACAGAAAAAGTCATCGTCTATAATTTGTTCGCCTGGTATATGAAACCCCTTTACAGTGGATTATCCACCCAATTTCTCATATAGGCGGGAGACCAAGCATTCTTAGTATTCTTAGTATTATGACAGTGTTTTTGGGATCTCTTAAAACTGTCATATAGCTCTAAAACAGGCTAGTGAGGATATACAAATATAATTTTATTAATATATTCTCAACGTTTATTGGCAACCTTTAATTTTCTTAACTCTTTTATAGGAACTATGTTGATTCTCTGGCTGCTGCTAATCACAATGCTGGCTTTTAAGTCCTGGCTGAGGAACAAATACGCCTATTTCAGGGGACGTGGAATACCCCATCTGCCTGTCTCCTTCTGGTCGCCAATGGGACACCTCGGCCAGCTATTGTTTCTCCGCATTTCGTTTGGCGATCTCTTCAAAAATATCTACTCGGATCCGCGCTGCAGTCAGGCGAAGGTTATGGGTTTCTTTGTGCTGCAAACTCCGGCTCTAATGATTAGAGATCCAGAGCTGATCCGACTGGTGCTGATCAAGCATTTCAATAGCTTCCTGAATCGCTACGAAGCGGCGGACAATGGAGATCACATGGGATCCCTGACGCTGCCCCTGGCCAAATACCATAACTGGAAGGAGAGCCGGCAGTGTATGTCGCAGCTCTTCACCAGCGGTCGCCTGCGCGAAGTGATGTATCCCCAGATGCTGGGTGTGGTGCTCGACCTGGAGAACTACCTCAAGAGAAAGCTGAGGGACTTACCAGACCGCGTGCTTCCGTTGAGCAGAATGTGCCAGCTGTACACCACCGATGTGACGGGAAACCTCTTCTATAGCCTGGATGTGGGAGGACTACGCCAAGGACGATCCCAGCTACTGAAGAAAACCAAGGAGTTGTTCAAAACCAATCCACGCAAGGTTCTGGACTTTATGAGCGTATTCTTTCTGCCAAAGTGGACTAAGCTCGTTGGAGCTAAGGTTTTCAGTGAGGATTATGCGCAGTTTATGAGGAACTTGGTCGAGGATCATGAGGAACCCAAGAAGGCCGATCTTATTAGTCAGCTGCAACACTTCCAGCTGAGTCGGTCCTCAAACCACTACTCGCAACATCCCGACTTTATAGCCTCCCAGGCAGGCATTATCCTTCTCGCTGGCTTCGAGACCTCCTCAGCCCTAATGGGATTCACTCTCTACGAGCTGGCCAAGGCACCCGACACCCAAGAGCGTCTGCGACAGGAACTGAGCGATGCATTCCGTGCCAGCCGCACCTCCTCCCTCGGCTATGATACGTTAGCTGCCCTGCCGTACCTCAAAATGGTTTGCCTGGAAGCCTTGCGTCTCTATCCGGCTGCAGCATTCATCAACAGAGAGTGCACAAGTTCGGAAGCCGAAGGATTCTCCCTGCAGCCGCATGTAGACTATGTGATACCACCAGGAATGCCAGCTTACATCTCCATTCTTGGCCTGCAGCGCGATGAAAAGGTACCTCGAAGGGTAATAACTTCAAATGAATCCAAATAACTCTTTAACTTTCAGTACTGGCCCGATCCCTGCCGCTTTGATCCCGAGAGATTTGCCCCCGAGCGCCTTCACAGTATTGTGCCCATGACTTATATCCCATTTGGAGCTGGACCGCATGGCTGCATCGGCAGTCGACTGGGTATCCTCCAGTTGAAGTTGGGCATCGCCCACATCTTAAAACTATGCCGGGTTGAGGTTTGCAAACGAACGGTGCCGGAGATTCGCTTCAATCCCAAAAGCTTCATGCTTGAGTCGCGGGATGAGATATATTTACGGTTCTGCAGGGAATCTATAGGTTAATACCTGTAGTACAGAGCACCTTTTGGCTGTGACACACCAGGATTCATAATTAAACACAGTATTGCAACTCGATCCTTTTAGTATTTAGTTTATATAGTTATAGTATAATTTATAAATGGTTCCTCAGATGATTTCGTTTAAAAAATACAAATTTATTTCAGCCAAAGTTACTGATGTTTTATATCCAGACCTACCCCTTTAAGAAATCTACCCAGATCAGGGATTTTGGCCACACATAATTGAAATCCTTACATCACAGAGACCTAGTTCCCTTGGTTCAACTTGCCCAACTTCTCTTCGATGTCTTTGATGCGACAGCGGATTTCTGGAGCGGAATCGCGCTGGAACTTCTCCAGATTTAATTCGAAGCTCTGCTTGATTAGGTTCAGCGGTTGTTGGTTCTTGGCACCACTTAGCCGCTTGATCAGCATGAGGACAATGTTGAGGGCTTCCTTCTTTAGGCCCGTGTGGGGAACTCCGGCAGCAAGGGCTACGGCTGCCAGGACATCGGTGCAGATCTTGGCGACAATGGCCTCGCGGGTTTGTGGCGCTGGCGCCTCCGTCTTGATCTTCTTCTCCTGATTGACTTGCGACAGATCGGGCAACTGGGCGGACTCATCGAAGACATGGAGTCGCTCGATATACTTGGTAAGGGCGGCCAACAGGCTGACCTGCACTGGACGCGTGCTCTCTGCCAGAATGCTGGTGCAGTTCTCGGCAAAGAAGAGCTGGTAGCGGTGCTGGGTTTCGATGGAGTGACGCGGCCAGGACTTTCCCAGCGTCTCCCAGACCACCTCCTTCAGTCGATTGAGCGTTTGAGCCCTCTTATTACGCTCGTCGGCGCTTAGGTCCTTGCTAGTGCTAGGCTCGTCCTCGTCGTCCGACTCCTTGCGCAGCTCCTTCTTCTCCAGCAGGTTCCAGCTCATGTTGTAGACCTCCTCGAACCGATCCGCCTCCAGCTGATCGAGGATGTCGCCCAAGGCTGCCAAAGCCATGGTACGATAGATGGGTTCTCGCTTTCCTGCCTCCCTCATGGCTGCATCGATGATGCTGGGGCAGATTTCATGAGTCCGATTCAATCCCTTGGACAGTCCAGCGAGAGCTTGTAGGAGCCGCTCCTTGCCCTCGAAGGTGCGGCCCTGTAGCCCAGTTAGGAGGAGCTTGATGAGCCGCACCCGGTCGGATTCCTCCAGAGAGCTGCTCAGGCGAGTAGCTATCGTTTGGATGGCATTGGCCGCCTGTGCCTTACGAGACCAACTAGCGTCGGTCAGAGAGGTTTCCAGTTTGGGTATGATCACGTTGAGGTTCAGACGAATGCCTGCATCCCCCGGGCTGACATCGTTCCACAGATCCTTCCACAGCTCCACGTTGGCCTTGGTCTCTTCATTGGCCTCTTCATGCATGGCGAAGAAGATCAGGGGCAGCATGCTGTCCATGTAGTCCTTGAGCAGCTCGTGGTGACGCTTGTTGATGGACTGAATGGTCAGGGCGATGGAGCGATTTCCAGGCTGCTCCGCATAAAGTTCGTCCAGCTTGGCGAACAGACTCTTGATGGACTGCTCCTTGGCCAGGCCCAGCAGGTGGCCAATGGCACTGGCGTTGTACTTGCGCACAGTGGCATTACGATCCTTGATGCCCACGAAGCAGGCTCGAATGTACTTGCTCACCACCGGTGTCATCTCCTTGCCCAATCGGATGCTGATCAGACACACGAAGTGTGCACAGCCAATCTTGGTGCCCAGATTCACGCTGGACCGCATCAGCTCCAGCACTTCGGGCGTCATCTTTTCCAGCACAGGATAATCGATGTAGCGCACGCACTTGCCAATGGTCTCCATGGTGTGGTGTGACTTCGCAGCCTCCGCTCGGAGCGTATCGACGGCCTCCTGTGCCTCGTTGTCTGCCCCCAAGCGGGTGGAAACGTACGACAGCTTGGTGTTCTCCAGCTCGCCGGTGGCACGCAGCAGGCAGGGAATCAGGGTGACCAGATGTGGGGCAATAAGAGCTCCCGACGAGTCAATCATGTCGGAAATGGTCTTGATGCTCACCGAGCGGATCTCAGCTACCTTGTGACCCACTCCAGTCTCCAGAAGATACGGCAGAACGGACGTGGCCACCGCCGTTCCCGATTTACCATGATCCGAGGAGGAGGCGATGACGCACAGCTTGCCCAGGAATGAAGCAGTGCCATGAGCAGCGACCCTGGTGCCCTCGTGGATGTCGTCCATCACGCGGAAGAGCTGGACCCATAGCTCCTTCAGTTCCGGCTCCGGCACCTCATCCACTTCCATGGCATCGGAGGCAGCCACCCGCTTAACAAGCTCCTCCGAGCGCAGCTTCAAGCCGTTGGAACGCTTGAGGAGATCTCTAACCGCGAGGCAGCAGGCGATTCGCACTCGCCACTCCTTGCACGTGAGATTGTCCAGCAGCTCACGCAGGATCTCCCAGTAGTAGCGCTCGGTCACCTCCTTCGAGTCACTCACAATGGTGTCCCAAATGGAGATCATAGAATTCTGGATTTTGGGCGTGGGATCGTACTTGTAGCGATAGAGGCGCGGAATGATCCTTCCCAGATACGGTTGCATCTTCTGCCTGGACTCAGCTGAAAGAGTTTTCAATCCAAAGGCCGCTCCCAGCTTGCTGGTCCAGTTGGCATTGTGATTGGCCAGCTGCATGAACTGGTAGATCATGTCCGGCTGGTTGAGATCCGAGGCCAGGGAGCACAGCTCCTTGTATGTGGTGATATTGCCTCCTGTGGGCGTCTTGCCCAGCATGCCCTCGGCAAAGATTTCAGTGTCGCCGGTGACCTGGTTTACCTTACGTTTTCCCCCAATGAGCTGATCCAACAGGGAGTTGGCCAGATCACTCTGGCTGCCGGAGTCTGATAGGGAGTAGACTAGTCCCAAGCCCCGGGAGGCCACATCCTGCACAAATTCTATAAGAGAAAGATCAAGGATTAGTTTAAAGAGGCGATGCCTATAAAAGCTGGAAACCAACCACTATCATCGGAGAGCAGCTCGGTGAAGGCGAACTGAAGCAGCTCCTTCTTGGCCAACACGGCGGGACGCTTGCTGCAGTGCTTTACTACGGCTAGCAGCCACACGGAGATGGCCTGCCGGGAGTTTGGATTTGGTTCGGTGACCAGGCGAATCAGCGAGTTCAGGAACTGCTCAAAGTCAGCATCGGTGCAGTGGACATTGACAAACGCATCATCCGGCTGTCCCTTGTTTACATCAAAGCCGCAGAGGGTGTTGACTATCGCCTCGGAGATGGCTATATTCAAAGCCGCATCCTTCTGCACCTTTGCGAGGGTGAGGAACTTTTCTAAATTGCGCTTGGTGAAGTGCTCGCCATCGCCGATGGCCAAGTAGCCCAGACATCTGGCCGCCTCCTCGCGAATCTTTTGACGCGCCGACGAGCTGCGCAGCAGTTGGAAGACCACGCCGAAGACAACCAGCTTGGTGGAGGAATCAATGCTCGTGTATTCGGTCATCTCCGCGTCGTCATCTGCATCGTTGGTTGGTACCTGGATCTCCACCTTGACGTTTGGTATCTGCACAGCCTTGCCGATCATGGAGATGCATTTTACGGCTGCCGACACGAGCAGCCATTGGGATTCACAGAGGGTTTTGGCTAAAATAACAATAGAAATGTATATAAACAGGAGTCTAGACTTGGTAATGGTTCAAACCTACAGATAATCTTCACCGCGTTCACGAACTGCGGCCAATTGGCAAAGTCTTTGGATTTCTTCTCCTGCTTGAGCATTGCAATCTTACGATTGAAGGTGTGTCCCAGCACCAGGAGCCAACCATGCTTGTGCTCCAATGTCTTTTGCGTCAGGTTATTCAGGCATTCGCCCACCTCCTCGTCGAATTTATCATCGGACAGACCGAAGGCCCAGAGAATGGCATAGACTTGAGCCACATTGATGCGCATTGCCTCGGATACGTCCTTCAAGGTGTTACCGAGTGGCTCCAACAGATGCAGCTGCTTGGCAGCAAACAGTTCCGGAGCGGCATTTAACAGGTCGTACAGACAGATGAGATTGGACTCGCCTGGGAAGAGGATAAATATTACTTCACATTCTTTTACTTACTCCACACTCACCCACTTCTCTTGGCCTCCACACTGCGCTGGACAAACTGCACATACTGATGCAGTGCATTGTCCTCCTCCTCATCGTAGTGCGAGGTGATGTAATTGCGCAAGTCCTGGGTGTACTTCTCGTCTCCGGGAGCAGACACCACGCCGGCCGAATACCACAGGCACAGGCGCAGATAGTCGAGCAGTTCCTCGTACACTTCCAGGCTGTAGGGCAGCTTGGTGCGACCCACCACCACGCAGGTGTTGCTCTTCTTCAGCCGCTTGTTGGCCATGTCGTGGACGTGGGCCATCATCACCGGGAAGCTGGGCAGCACCACGCGTCGCTGCTCCAGGGACAGGTGATTAAAGTCACTGATGGATTCGCTATTGGTGCGGTTCTCTGTCTGCTCGATGGAGGAGAGCATGTTGTAGTTCACATGATCCTTCTTCGAGGTGCCGTACAAATAGGTGGTCACATTCTCGCGCAGGGAATTGCTGAGAGAAAGAGATAATCAGATAAAGAGGACTCTCAGGAGAGAATTCAGCTCACCGCTCGCCCGCAATGAGCAGCAACAAGTATCGGGAAGGCGCATAATACTCCGGGTAACAGCTGGTTAGGAAAACACTGGTCACATTCTGGACGATCTGTATCTTGGACTCGGCATTGTCCAGCAGCATGGCCAACAACAGATGCTGCTGGCCATCCAGCTTGACGGCAGACGAATCGCTATTCTCCTCCACCTCCATGGCATCGCTCTTCTCCTTGGTTTTCCAGGCGAATGCTGGAGCCATTGATACTAGAGCCTCGCGAATGGAGGAATGCAGTTCGGGTGCACAGCTCGCCAGGTTGTTGAAGTATCCTAGGACCAGCTTCAAGTCCTGACTAACGTCCTGCGGAAAACTGCGAGCATGCTGCGCCAAAGCGGAATATGCCGCATTCTGGACATCATTCGGTTCGGTGGAGTCGCGCCCGATGACTTTGGTAATTCCGGTGAGGATAACCCTCGACACCTTTGAGACCAACTCTTGGGGACCCCTAGTGGGAGGAGGATAATGTGTTAAGTTTATAAATAATTTAGGTTTTTGAGATGGAATTATAAGACTCACTCCCTGAGGGCCAGTTCCACGAAATTGAGCGCCAAGACCTTGCACTTCTGGTTAGTGTTTGTCCCGAAAAGACCGTCAAAAATCACCTGCAGACCCTTGGTCACGTTGATGCTCTTGCCGCGGCATTTGATGAGGTACTGCAGCAACTTCTGGCGAACTCGAGCACAGCAGGGACGCGTCTGGCGGTCCGTCAACTTATTCTGGTTACCCGCAAACAAGGTGTACAGCGGAGCGGTTACCGCTGGGCTGCTAAAGTCCAGCATGGTGCACAGCTTACTCAACTCTGCGATCGCTGGAGTGGCCACGCTGAAGCGTGTGTCCGCCGAGGCCACCACCAGGGGCACGAAGATCTGCACATCGGTAAAGACGCTGGCGCACAGGAAGCGAACGATGCCCTTCTTGACCTTTTCCAGCTCTTCGGCACGCCAGTTATTGGCAATGATGCGCTTAAAACTATAAGGACTCAGTCCTGGCGGTACTTCCTGATCCTGGGTGATGCCGTAGGGCAGGAGCAGCACATCCTGGAGTAGGGAAAGGAAGTTCGCACTGATGCCTGGTTTGTCCTGGAGATTCAGAAGCTTCGAACGCTTTGCCGGATCATCTGGGACCTTAATCTCTGACAGTATGGGCAGTAGAAGGGCGAACAACTTGTCCTGGTAGCTCTCCAGCTTGTCCTCACTGCCCACCACCTTGCTGGCTAGACCAGCCTGTTCCTCCAGCGGCATCCGCGGATAGCCCATGGCGATGAATATGATGGCGAAGTTCTTGAGGAACGTGCTGCTATCCCCGGCGGCATACTGGTCCAGCAGCGCCTCCACTGGGATCTGGACCTGTCCTCGCGACGAGAGCCGCCGCTTGATGTGGGTCAGCACCTCCACGACCTGCGCACCGGCAAAATTCACAAAGCATTAGTCAACCGGGGCCAAGCGAATTCTGCAGCGTCACGACGCGAGAAGGGGGAAAGACACCCCCCGGCGGTTCATTGTTTAAGCCCTCTACTTGCCTTGGTGCGCACCGCATTGTGGGGAGAGTTCATCTTCAGGATCACGGGGGTCAGGAATTTGCCCACTGTGGCCTCCAGCTTCTCGTCCGAGTCCGCATTTCCCAGACGCAACAGGACGCGCTCCAAAAGCTCTGCAACCGGCGGAATGGGATGTGTTGTTAGAAAATTTTTTGACCAACGGGTTCCTCCTCCGATCTAGCTCTACATATCACCGACGGTGCAAATATATCTGTATTTAGAGCGCAAATTTTAATTTTACCAATTTCTGCATTTGGTCCAGATTCCATTTTTATTGTTGTTTCTCCTTTTCAGTGTGACCAGTTTCGTCTTCGTAGTGTTACCAGGTGAGGTGAGCTTTTCGTTGCTTCAATCGCGAAAGTCAGCTGTTTTCAGCTTTATTATAGCCGAGGCGCCAAATTTGAATAGAAATAAACATAGAATTATTTACGAACCACATCCTTCCCCAGGCGTCATATAAATAATCTAAAATCAAGTGGAAGCTTCAGTTTCAAATTTCCAATAAAAAACATTTTAAATTCATATTTCGAGGCATTTTTATTAAAAGAATTCATCAAATAAAATCGATATCGGCTAATGTATATAGTTTTTCCGGTCAATTTAGTCGTCTTGAACTCTGCAAAAAGAAAGAAAGCAGGAATTAGTAGGAAATCACAAGATTCGTAATAATAAACATTTCCGTTGATAAATTTCAGTATTCCCACTTTTAGTGGAAAGAGTCAAGTTCTTTCAGCAATTTGTTTTATGAAGACCGTCATGATTTTATCATCAGAATGTCAAATTAAATTAATAATAGTTAAAGACCTCACAATACACACCTTTTAATGGAATATCTGCTGCGTCTGCTGAAATGCTGTGGAAACTAAGAAGGGACTGTGGGGAACAACAACGGTTAAAGTTACATTTTTGTTTTATTCAAAAAGAATAACTGCTACAAATATTATCTCTCCCGAATGGTGGTTGTCCGCCTCACTTAGTACTTCTTGAAGCTCTTCTTGGATCCCTGACCCTTGCTAACCTTCAGAACGTTGAAGCGCACAGTCTTGGAGAGGGGACGGCACTCACCAATGGTAACAATATCGCCGTGCTCAACATCTCTGCAAGGACAGAAAGAAATCTGGGTTTAGTAAAGGGGACTCTCAAGTGTAAACTTAGTTAGGTTTATGTGCAGTTTCAGTATTTTTACGTTTAGTAAAAAGAGTCAAGTTCTTTCAGCAATTTGTTTTATGAAGACCGTCATGATTTTATCATCAGA
>JAEIIF010056072.1:0-12424 GCA_018874455.1 Drosophila trapezifrons | reverse complement strand
AAACTGCAAGGGTATACAAACTTCGGTTTACCGAAGTTAGCTTCCTTTCTTGTTTAATATGAAATCACTTTTTATTTTCTACACAATTTGAATAAAAATAAATACTTAAAAATAGCGTTTCAATTTCGTAAACATTTTTCAACTCTATCCACTGTAAGCCTTCCAGTCCGCTCCGCCCACATGACAGCCACGGCCCCCGAATGGGCGTGGCTGATGGGGCGCGGATATTTGCCGACTTTCAAAACCGCTCTGAAGTTTTTCCTACACTCACTCGTTCACTCGTTTTATAACCCGAAACGAATAAAACAAAACAAAGTTTGCAACTTTTCGCTGCCGACTTTTTGTTTGGTCCTTGTTTGAATGACATCGTTGTCTCCTGACTTATTTTTATGTGCCAGCGATTGAGGCTCCCGGGCCCCTGGCCGCCTCTTCGCACAGGTAAGCAGGTGGTGCCCGAAATTTACTTACCAAGTACTTATTTGCCTATTCCAAAAGCCATTTGTATAAGCGAAACGACTCGGGCCCGAGTTTAGCGTTCCGAGTCCCCCGAAGAAATGTAATAAAATAAGCCTCGACTTGGCAGCTGCATAAACAAATACCTGATAAAGATGGCCGGCTGAGTGGGGATAGCAGAGCCCGAGCCCCAGGCCATGGTCCACTCGGGGCCAGGGACCACTCCAATGTATTTGCATAAAATGTTGCAGCATTAGCGGAGCCCATTACACATTGGGACAATCAGGGGAATCCCCGACCGACCGGGCAGGGTTCCGCGTGCTCTGGTATTTTTTATTAAATTTTATTATTATGTTTTGCATAATTTTCCTTTTTCCTTTGGGGCCGGGGAAAGCTGCCAGAAATTAGGAGAGCCACGCACCGGGGAGCTGGCTCACTGGCCCTTAGGATAGAGCCAAAAGATACTCTTTGGCAAGCCGTCGAAGTTCGTCAAGTGATCGTTGATTTAAATGTGGCCAAATTCAGTTAATGCCTCCGAATCCGCAGCCGCATCCGGCCCTTTAACAATTTCCGCTTCCCGCTTAAAGGCTCCCCGAGCAGAAGTCACCCGAATGATATTTACAGCACCCCGGGGACTTTTGAAATCGGACACTGAATAGAGGAGCCCGAGCAGGAGCCAAAGCGGGAGCCAGAGTGGGAGCAAGGAGCAGTTCGGGACAAAAATAGCCACCAAAGTTCACAGCGCGGCCACACAAAACTCGAATGCGACAATTAATTTTAGTGAATTATGACCGCAGAGTGGAAAATGGCGCTAATGTGACGGCCTTTGCCAATTTGCTGTTTGCTCTTTGCAGTTCTGGCCATGGCCAAAAACACGAACAGCTGTCAGGAGGCGAAAAACACACAGATTCACATCCGTTTCTGGCCTGGCTCCGTCGTAACTTTGTGTCCGGACAACTTTTTGGGGACGCCATGCGACCGCAGACCGAAAAAAATAGATAGTCGGGGCCGGTTCCCCGACGTGTCGTTTGCAATATGACAGCTAGAAACCGAAACCGAACCGTTGAACACGTTGCGTATACGCGATATGCTGCGAATGCAGCAAAGCCTTAAAACTGTCACAGCCACGCCAATCTGCGCTTAGAGCCACGGTGTCGATCTGAGCTGCCATTATTTATAGCCAAACATTTCAACACTGTCGTCGTCCCGACCATTGTTCGATCCACGTGCGTCGACAGACAAAAGGATAAAGGCTGCCGAGTGGTGAATGGAGTGGAGGCGGAGGAGGAGGCGCTGGCGGAGAAACCGCGACAAAAACGCAACAAAATGGCAGTCGGAATAGTGGAAAAAAACACGCGGAAGTCGCGAGCTCAGACCGCTGAAAAAGCTCGTAAAGTACAATGAACCACAGCAGCTGGGAGATGGAGAGGCTGAGAGGTTGCTGCCAGGATGTGGGTGAAGTTGAGTGGATTTCTGCGAACGAAATGTCTGCAAGTGTCCCGGAAAAGCGAAGAGGCGTTTGTTTTATTCCACCCGGTATCCATGGAGCTCAGAGGTATATATGATCGAGGTCTGTGTAATATATATGTGTTTTATTCTGTATTAGCATAGAAAATGATTGATTTAAGCTAAATGGAAGAGTTATTCTCAGGGAATAATGTTATCTTGGCTTACACCATTTTCACCACCATGTTTGGCCAGTAGTTTAAACATTATTTAAGATATTAAACTATCTGTATTTGTATATTCAAAACCCCAGTAGCGGGTAACTCTTATTCGAAGCCCCAGACTCTGGCCATCCCACTTGCTTTCGTCCTCTTTGGCTGCACTTGGCATCATTTATCCCGCGAGTGAGTGACACCTTAAAAAAGGAGAGGTAGGAAAAGACGATGAGCTGGAAATCTAAAATCCTGCAATTTATTCCTGCTCCTAATTTGTTTGTAGCGATACCCAGATTAAACCATTGCTACTGGCTCCTTTTCGACTATTTGAAAGTTATTCTGCCGGCAGTAGTCTGCCATATCAATGAAGGCTTGTGTATGGCGGATAATGCTATCCTCCCGCATCCTTGCGATAGGCACGCTGGGGTGAAACTCATCTGTTGTCTTGCGCCCCTTGCAGATGGTGAACTCCCCATCGTCGAACCGCTTGCGCCGCATCGCAAAGGCCTTAAGGCGTGCAGTGGCAGGATTCCGGTAAGGGCAGAGGAATTTCACTTGTTCTGATGCTCCCCTGCTATCGATGGACGTCCTCTCCTCTCTCTTCTTCTGATCCTCTAGTCTGGCCATGAGGGCGACCGCATCGACAGGCATGCTTTTCCGTGGATAGGGTGTGCCCTTCTGGTTCGCCCTGATTAATCCATATTCGCGTTCTTCAAGGTTTATTGACTCCTTTCTGTTCACAGTGACCTCCCTTTCCTGGGTTTCGTCTGTGCTCGCCCTTGGATTTCTCCTCGTGGGCGCTACTGACCTGAAACATTTCTTCATATTTGGGCTTGTTTTTATATTTTTGTATTAGGTTGTCGTGTGCAATCGTGTCTGATGTTGTTTGGTGCTTGACTATTTTTTATAAGCCAACTCACTAAATAACTCAAAAAGGAAAAAATAAAGTTCCTTTACGATAGGTTATGAAAATTACTAACAAGATTGGAGAACCTTGGGGAGAACTTTAATAAAAGCAGGGATGCTTACCAAAGAGAGTGGTGATTTTCAAAGACTGTCTATCGAGAGCGAAAGACGTTCCACTCTCTCATGGTGTCATGACACTGTATTAAAAACTTCATTAATTGGAGTTTTCATTAGAAGCGTGACAGCAACCATAAGATTTTACCTAAGTGCGAGCAAGACGACTATACAACACTTTCAATGAGTGATTAATACATTAATTGCTCATTAATTGACAAACCCGATAGGTCTATAGAAAAAATACCTGGCAAAAAATAAGTTCGATAGAAAATACCGTCAGTAATGCGTTCAAAAATATACTTTCTTCTCATTAGACAAAACGGTCTCACAAAAGTCTTAGAAGCCAATTGGTGCCATAAATTCAACATAAGGTTCTTCACCTTATAATGGAATCGTATGGTTCCATATAAATTTGTTCCCTTGCTCACTTTCTATTTAACCCTCTGTCATTTTCTCGGTAAAAGCAGATTTCGGCATTTTTCCTTCTGTGTTTACCTTTTAAATCAGTGTGACCGTAGTCGCACTACGAAACAAAAACCAAACCGAAAAACACATATAGTTGTCTATTTCAAGGTTCTCATGAAGCCTCTAAATAATGTGCCCTGTGTCATTACACCATCAGCGAGGCGGCTGATCGACCAGTGTGACCATCGCTGATTTGATTTAATTTGTCACATAATGGAAAAATAAGCCAGAAACACGCAAAAAGTGATTTTACACAATAATTCGCCTTATTTGTTCAACATTTTTCGAGCTGTAGCGTAATTTCCTTAAATATCAATAAAGTTAGTCTAATTATGTTGAAGTAAAGTCCAAAATGGGTCACAAAAAGGAGACAATCTTGGAAACTATAAACAAATCAGGCTTCAGAAACTTTGTGGCATCACCACCCGCTTGCTCCCGCAGTTTTCAACTTTTCCATTCAATTCACTTAAGTTTCTTTTCGCCTTTCGCGTTTGCATTTTGATGCGGCAACATTTCTGCCCCCTTTCCTCCTGTATCTAACTTCCCACCTCTTGGTGGCCTCGTTGCCTGAGAACTTTTCCTGACCAGGGGGAAAACCAGGCAGGGCAGACCGACGACCAGCGGAGTCGTTGCAGCTAATGGTGTTTATTGCATTTACGTAGCTCCTCACCCCGCCTGCCACTTAGATCGGCGACACTGTGGGCAAGTCGGGTTGGGTCTGGTGGTTACTGGAATGGCTGGCTGGGCTGGAGCAACACCTGCAGCTACGCAAATAACCCGCAGGCGACAGAGCAAGCAATGGACTCCCGGCCCAAGAGCTCCCCTCCATCCATCCAGCTGCCTTCTCTGCTCGTGTGGAAGAAAGTGCAAAGTAAATGCACAACACAGCAGAGTCTGCAAGGCGCCAGGTTTGGGGATTGGGGATTGGGGATTGGGGACTGGGAATGGGGATCGCCACAGCTGCGGGTACAGCCAAAAGTGCAACCCACCTGACGCCTCAGCCACCCGAGCTGTTGTGGCGGAGATTTGGCCGGAGCAAAGTTTGATTAAATCACAAGACAAGGGTGCGGGCGGCAGGCAGCCCCGGCAGCCTGTCCAGTGGCTTTGCGGGACACAGATTCAAGTGGCTTGACTTTAATGCACTGAGAAAATTTTAATTGAATTACATTTAATTAACCCAGATTTTTAGAGATATACTTACCCTAAAGGTGTTATGATACTGTATTGAAAACTTCATTAATTAGAGTTTTCATTATAGGCTTGACAGCAACCATAGGATTTAACGTAAGTGCGAGCAAGACGACTATACATACTTTCAATGAGAGATTAATACTTTAATGTACATAAATTGAAAGTGCGTTTAGTCGTCTTGCTCGCACTTACGTAAACTCCTATGTCAAGCCTCTAATTAATAAATTTTTAATACAGTATCATAACTCCATAACTATGTATACATATTCCACTCCTTTGACTTCTTCTCTTACCTTTCTTATGCGGGTATAACACTGCATTTAAATTTAACTGTATAGAAAATCATTTCAACAATTTTTCTAATGTAACAACTATTTTCCATCATATTTTAAAAGTGTAAATTGGCTTCTGTACCATCTCTAATAATAATATATGTTTTCTTACAAGTCAAAAATAGAGATTCAAGCTTCTCCCTAAACTACTCCCCGTATGCACCTGTGTAAAAGCAGTATCATACCTTCAGTTTTAAAACAACCCAACGTTTTTTGAAAAGAAGTTAAATATTATTGAACAATTTAGACTATATATGAACATATATCGTGATTTTTCAGTGCAGTTCCACAGAGCCAATGAGCCACTGGCTGCGGGCGTCAGGCAAGTAAATAAATTCATTAAACGTTTAGAGCTGCTCGCCAGGTGGGTCTGGGATGCCTTTTGTGCCCTGGCAAAATATTCAGTTGCCCGGATTAAGTGGATTACCATTCACTGCTGCGCTGCATTGTCCCGCAATCTCTGGGACTCGTGGGCGGCCGCTCCTCCGGGAATTGTATTTACTATATCCGTATTGCTTTAAAGCGTTATTTTACGACGGAGATTAACAGGAATTTTGGGGCTTATTGCCGCTGGTGATGTAGGATCTAGGATTATGTAGGATGCGTTCTCGTCGGGACGAATGGAATCGATTCGAGTCTGATGAAATCCACGACGCTGTGTGGTGCGTCCATCCAATCAGGTAAATTTTTTTTTTTGATTTTTTGTGGCCGAAAAAAGCAGGAGAAGAAACAAAGGAACTGAACAAATACGGGTACACAAACGGCAACAGATATGAGTACAAAGACACAACTGGGACGGAACGGTGCCGGACTACACCCCTCTATTCGACGGAGGGCGGGCTGAGCACTAGTTCCCAGGGCTCCTCGGACTCCGAGGTGGCCAGCGCCTCAGCCCGCGGGGCCTGGCAGCGATTGCACTTGAGTCGGTACCAAAAGTTCAGGTTGTAGCAGAATCCACAGGGCCAGTCCTTCTTGTGTGGCCGCCTGCGTCGGGCGCTGGTCGCTCCCGATCCCGTTTTGGCCAAGCCCGATGTCTCCTCCATCGGCTGGAGCCCAGGTCCCGTTTTCTGGGCCTGACCCTCGGCAGCGCTTAATTTGCTAGCCTGGCACCGGTTGCAGCTGGAGCGCCACACAAAGTTGCTGTTGCGGCAGAGCAGGCACACCCAGTTGTCGCTGGCCGGCTTCCACTTGGGCAGCCGCTGGCGACGCTGCTGGTCGGCGGGGCTCAGGTCACGCGGATAGCTGTAGCGAACGCTGGTGCCCTTGCGCATGGACAGATAGGCGGGCAGGACGCTGAGCGTCTGGCCCATGAACTTGGTGCCGGCGAGGCAGCTGATCGCCGCCTGGGCCGAGTAGGGACTTACGTAGGTGATGGTGGCCTCGCCCTTGGAGCGACCCGTTAGCTTGTTCTTGTAGACAAAGATCTTTGGCTTGGCGGTGGCCTCGTCCAGCTTGATCAGGCCCAGTTTGCCGAAGAACATCATGATGTCGTTCTTGGTCACGTTCAGGCGCATGCCCAGCACGAACACCGTCTCCGGCTGGATGATGTACAGCTCCTGGCCCACGGTCATGTATGGAGAGTGCGACGACAGCGGCATGGGTGGCGGATATACAATGTACTGTGCGTTGTCCATCATGGCGGATGGGTAATGCCCACCTTCCTCCTCCTCATTGTCATCATCATCGTCGTCGTCGTCGTCATCTTCGTTGTCGTCGTCGTCATCCCCCTCTTGGTTTCCCCCTCCCATTTGGGCCATCTCACCCCGTTTGCTCAGGTCCAGACATAGATCAGCCGCCAGCTCTCCATCCATGTCCAGTGTGTCCGCCTCCTCTTGGCAGGAGGAAGAGCTGCTGATGGAGATTGGTCTCTCCTCGTTCGTCTCGCCGCAAAAGTCTTCCTCGTGCTGTCCGATCAGCAGCGATCCGCTCGCATCGCCGCCCCCGTCCTCGAACCGATAGAGATCACTGTAGACGGCCCGCGGACTCAGGCCGGAGCCGGATGCCATCGTGCCATTGTGTCCAAGGCCAAGACCAAGACCAGGACCAGAGTTAACCATATAGCTGGCATGGATAATTTGGGGCTGATGCTGGGGCGGCGACTGCAGCTGCAGCTGATCGCCGACGAAATTTGGAGCGTAAAAGTGATTGGTGTACACCACACTGGCTGTCGTGATGTCCATCGCAGGTAAAAATATTGGTAAAACCACTGAGTGTGGGGCCGTTAATACTGATCAAACACGAACCGATTCTTTTGGAATAATAAAAACTACTGAAATCTTTGATAACATCCAAGAGACTACGAAATGTAAAACGAACTGAGTTTGAAGGCTCCACTTGCCTGACAGGTCGTCTAGTCGCCTGCTCGGTTGCTCGGGCTTCGACGAGTGAAATCGTTCCTTCCGGACAGAGTTTCCGGAAGGATTTCCATTTTATGCAGCGCTGTGATATATCTATATCCTTGCAGGTAATTATAATTTTAGTCAGAAATTTGGAATCCTGTGAAGGAAGCATCTCCGAACCCATAAAGTATATATATTATTAATAAGCATCACGAGACGAGTCAATCTAGCCATGTCCGTCTGTCCGATTATCCGCAAATTAGTCTATTAGTTTTTGAGCTTGTGAAAAATTCACTAGTTAAAATTTAACTAGTATAATATTTACTAATGAACATTTTACTAGTTAAAAATGTACTAATAAAAATGTTACTAGTTAAAAATTAACTAGTGAAAAATACATGACGACGAGTAAAAACAACGGCGAGTATAAACAACGGCGAGTAAAAACAACGGCGAGTAAAAACAACGCTGGACCAAACGACACCGATATTTATTTTTTCCAGCTGACATATTTTAGAAAAAACATTAAATTTAAACATTCATTAAATAAAAAAAATCCCTAAAAATTGCCTTAAATTATCATACGAAATTTGGAAAATATACCTATTTTATTTACACACAGTCATCACAATCCTTTATAATGGATCTGACCTGATTTTCCACTCGCCACTTAATAGCCACCGGACCGAGTTCGGACGCTCAGGAGAACTATGCTAATTTTAGTGATTGGCGGCTAATATTGGGCGTGTCCACCGCCTCTTCTCCTTCTCCACTTGTGCAGTTTGCCGATGACTTTGCACTTTGCTCGCGACCACTGGAAATTGATTCATAATTTTCTCGCATTTTCACTTTAATCAAAAAACTTTGATTGCATTTTCACGGCAACACCTGAGATGGGCCATAAAATCAATTGGTATACTAGGAAGAAATGCAGTACAGCAAGGAATATGGTTTTCTGAGGGGAATATATCGTAAAAATACTAACTATAGGTTTAAATTTAGTTATCTATTTAGTTTAAGAAGATGCCAAGCGGCGGCCTTTAAGTTTTTATAACTTGTTCCCTAGTTAATATTTCCAAGGCATCCTTTTCCTTATTCCTTGTATCTGTGATACGTCTTACGGTGAATTTTCAAATAAATCCAAATACATTTTTATCGCTTAGAAGTCGTATTATTCGGCACCGAGAGGGTCGGAAATGATTCCAATCAAGCTGGCCGGCACTCATCAAGCCAATTAGCTGCCAATTACCTCACTAATGACCGACCACATTAACCCCTCAGTGACCACAGAACTGGCGGACAGGAGAATAATGTCCACCGGAACGTGGACACTGAAGACATGTTTATTAATATCCCGGTCGTTGGCCCGGAACTGGGAACCCTGACGCGGACCCGGACTCGGACCCGGAACCTGATAAGCGGAACCGACCCGATTGTCGCCAGCTCGCACGCCATTTTCACCCGCAATTCGCTTTTATGGCCGCCTCTTTACGAGCCACGCCCGCTGACCTTATCGGGAGTACAGGAGTCCACGAGTCCAGGGACGGAAGCCCGGCTTCATTAGCAGCCCTCTCGCTGGGGTGTCAATTTCAACGGAAACTGGACAAGGGGCCGGGATTCAGGGTACTCAAGTCCGTTGGCAGGACGCTCATTAGGTCAGCGTCTCCTTTAGCTTTATTTTCAGCCACAACTTTTGCTTTAACCCGTAGAATGTTCCCCCCAGAAATAAAGTAAGCGAAGCTGGCATTTTGGCCAAGGCAACCAGCCACCAGCGCCAACATGAAATTAAAAATCAACCGTCTTGAAGGGGAAGATACATACTATATATATACACAAGTCAGGATACGGCGAAATGGAAACTGTTGCTGGCAAAAGTTCTGCCGGATGAAGGCGGGGAACTTTGTGCGCTCATAAAAATCGAGACAGCGAAAATTGTCTCGCAGGATAATTGCACAAAAGTTTGACTTTGAAGCTCGTCGGTAATTGAAAAGACAAAAGCGCAGCCAGCTATAGTAGTGAGCGGGATATGGCAGTGGGTTAGGAGAGGATCAGCATAGGGACAGGGACTGGTACAGGGACTGGCACTGGCACTGGGAAGTGACTTCATCAGCATCTCTGAATGCACACACTCAGCAGATGCAGCTGCAGCTTCCACCATAGCTTTTATGTTGTCCTTCGCTCCGTTTTGAGCGGAGGAGCAGCTAATGAATTGGCTGCCTGCCGAGGCAAAGTAAACACGGAGCACAGCTCAGCAATCTGGCTGAATAAACTGACACGAATCGGAAGGTGGATTGGATATCGAGTATCCTGGCACTCCCCTGGCACCCACTTCCACGTCCAATCTCCAATTAATGGAAACGCACGAGTTGTGGGGGGAAAATCAATATTCATAAAATGTAATCCACATTTAATTGAGATAGATGGCCCGCATTCGTGTAGAAGCGGATGGGTGTAATGAAGGGGTTAACTGTCTTGAAGCAGGAACCGGAAAACGAACAGGACACGACGCACGACTCTTGACATAAGACCAGGGCTGCTCCGGAAAAGTGTCATCTGTCAGATGAGGGAAGCTTGCTTGTTGAAGTTTATTTGAGAGTGCAATTTATCGATAAGTTGGAAGTCGATCAACGGATTCGCAATCGAAGGTAACTGTGCAATGGAAAATAACCACCGATCAGGAGCAGAAGCTCAAGGAAGCCAGCTCTAAGCATGGGAGGACCCCAAACCGAAACCGGGCTTTGAGTTTACTGCCTGTATTTTTTCTGTTTTTGGCTTATGCAACTGCCACAGACACACATAGTACTCACACTCACCCCCAAATAACCCAAACACACAAGCCATAAAATGTGTACGTGTCTAAATTTTAATATGCTTGCCAGTTGCCTGTTGGATTGTACGAGTTGCGAGAGTTCCCAGCTCCCAGTTCCCAGTTCCGAGGAATGTAAGTACAGGTCCTGTACAGCTGCGGAATGTGTGTGGGCGCCTGTGTGTGCTTGCTAGTCCCTGTTTATTTGACTTGCTACTTATTTATTACGGAGCATAATGAAATTTCACGTAATCCTCATTAAAGCCAGAACAAAGGCACCCGCGTTCTGTTTCAGATTCGAATACGGATTCGGAGACGGGTTTGTGCAAACAACTTGAAGACTCCACTGAACGCGGCATTCAAATCTCAGTCATGACTCAATTTCAGCAAAGAGAGAGAGAGAGAGGACTGAGGACAAGGCTGCTCCACAGATTATCGACTTTTGAAGCACCGGCAGCCAGACACAAGAGCCAGTCAGTCAGACGACTCCATCGCCCACACGTCCAATACAAATAAATCAGACAAAGCATATAAATCTAAATTGTATCGCATTGTGGCGCATTTCGCCTCACCTTCGGCTGCTTTATTGGCAAATTGGCGACGGGGGGATGGTGTTGAGGGGTATTGGCCTTTGTGCGTCAATCCTACGAGCGTTCCCTGCACCTGAGACTCAGGCGGAGGGTTAGGGGCTTTTGGGTATCGGTTCGTTGATTTCCCATCGATTTTGAGCTGCTGCACTGCAAATCCCCTCGTCCGTTCCTGGGTGCTGACAGCGAAATTATCGAGTTGAATTTTCAGCACTCACTCAAGTCAGCAAGTAACCAGGGAACCATGTAACCAAGCTCAGTAATTCCGAGAAGAGGGAAGCGCATAAGCCCCTTCTCAACACACATGGCACTCCCGCGTAAATTCCACAACCAGTTCCACAAACTCCTCGGGCTGATCCTGGTACACGAAATGCCCAGCTTCCAGAATTTGGACCACTGTGTTCGGGAAATACCGCTGCATCACGCCAATGCTCGCCGAGGTCACGAACTCGGACTGGGAGCCCGCGATGAGGAGCACCTCGCCCATATAGGGTTTAAGTCCGCCCAAGGTGGCCTCGTAGTTCATCATTAGATCCGCCCAAGAGCTGAGTACCGCCTGGGGATTAACCGCCCAGCCAAAGCTGTTGTTCTCCATCTTCCGCAGATTGTAGAGAATGAACTGAAGATCGTTCATGTCGAACACCACCTCCTGGAAGAGCGGCAGGATAAACTGCCGTCCATCGGACAGAGACAGGTCCCCGGGAATCGTGGGCACCACCTTCAGCATCAGCTCGAACACCTGCCGGGTGAGGTAAAAGTTGCTGGGCACCGGCGCCGGTGTTATGTCCACGAGAATGGCCCGCTCCACCAGCTGCGGCTGGGTAAGGGCCAGCGTCATCATTGCCCGCCCTCCGATTCCATGTCCGAGGGCCACAATCTTCTTGAAACCCTGGTGGCCCATCAGCGCCCGCACATCGGCGGCCAGGTGGAGCGGCGAGTGCCCTGATATGTGCGGACTGCGGCCGTGGTTCCGGGCATCCATGGTGATCACCTGGCGCAGACCTGATTGGCTTAGGTTGGTGGCCACACCACGCCAGGAGTCCATGCTGAGATTGAGATCGTGCATCACCACAATAGGCGGGGCTGCCATCACGTTGTGCGGCATGGAGTAGGACACATACTCCACCCGGGTGCTTTCAACCCACATGGACCGGAAGCGGCGCACTGCCCGGAACAGTGCCTTCGCCCTGGAAAGGTTCGAGCCGAGAGGTTGTAGTTTTGGCAGCAGCATTACGGAAAATTTCGAATACCTAACCGAATCACTGTCAACAGCCTACGATGATGCACTGGAAATAATTCCTTATTTTCATTTAATTTTTACATAAATATTATTGCATGAAATCAAGCGAATTTGTCGTTATGACGCTATAGCAAAAATTATAATAATAAGAGTTTCCAGTCGATATTTTTTTATTTATTTATTTTTTATTCTTTTATATTATAATTTTTTCTGGGCGAGGACTCCAGGATGCACAAGTATGTAGTGTACATTTCGAGCTTAGTTTATCGGGGGTGCTCCAGAAATCACTAGTGTTTTGAAATCACTTAAATTGGTGTCTAAAACTAT
>JAEIIF010056071.1:0-35082 GCA_018874455.1 Drosophila trapezifrons | reverse complement strand
AAGTATAGAATTCATGTAACAATTGTATAGTTTCTATACCAATTTTTTTTTGGGTGTAGCCATTCATCAAATATCTTTCAACACATTTCAAGCGCCTGCGCTAATTGCCACCGCAGTGCGGCTGAACGAGGCGTGTTTGGGAACCAGTCACAATTCACAAGTCGCGAGTCGCAGTCACCGAATCTTATCTGTGCATCTCGAGGCAACGCCAGGTTGTCGCCAACTGCCAAGTGGCGAGTGGCGAGCGGTTAGCCGGTGGTAAGTGGCTCTGGTAGGTGTCTGGTGGCAAGTGGGGCGTTGCATGCGCAGCTTAAAATTTAATAAGCGCCAACAACTTCATAAATTCAGGCCCAGAGATCGCAGCCCGTCACCTGACACCGCCAAGTGCAAGAGCAAGAGCCGGTGACACTGCACAGAGGACAAATACGTTGTATCTCTCAAATTGGGTTATTTAAAAAATACAAAATATTGTTATCCAGTGATAAAAATTTAAAATTCCTTTATTAAATAAATCTGTTATTATAAGTTACACTTTAAAGGAAAGGAAAACAAATTGAATTTGCAAATATTCACTAGTCCTTTTTTTTGTTTAATAAACTACATTTTTCTGTGTGTAGTGCCTTGGCTCCAGCTCCAGAGTCGCTGAGCTTAGCGGAGCACGACGAGGATCCCGACAAGATCGCGTCGCACAGCACGAATATACATTTAATATTTAGCCATTAAATGCATTTATAATGGCCTTATCGTGCCCGGATCAACTTTATCACCCAATTTAGCGCGACTTCAAATTTTTATTATGCACACTTTGTGAAAAGTTCTCCACGGTTTCGGCCAGCCAATCCGAACTCCACAAAAGCTGGTCATTCTAGGATAGGAGTGAGAAATCCTTGGATAGAAAATCACTCGATTCTATTAAGCTTTTTAACAGGGAAAATATTAAAGAAAAATTACCGCTGCTTTATAACCATTTTCCTTTCTAGGAAAAAGCTTTCCCTAAAATATCGTTTGGTGTAACCACCGTAATAATAATTAACAGCAAACACAAATTAGCACTTGGCGATGGCATTAAAATTCCAGTCGGAACAATCAGCGCCCGTGGATTCTCTCACGATCATTATCTGGGACCTGGAACTGGAGTGCGCCATTTGGCGGCTAAATGAAGAGACTTCCAGGGCGGAGTGGAGCGGATCGCTGGCGGAGTAAATGTCACTGCCAACAAATTTGTAAGCCACCTGGCGAACCCCAAAGGGAAAGGAAACCAGGGCTCTCCATGCGATTGCTCCAGTTAGAATTTCTATAACCCAACTGTTGCACAGAAAGAAACTGAATAGTAAAGAAATTTATACAGATTTATATAATATTAATTTTATTTTCCTCTAAAAGTATTATTTCATTTGAAAGTCATTTAATATTTTTAGGATATTTATTCATAACCTTGACTATGTGTTTAATGTTTTGGGTTATTTTCTCGATGTGTTGTTGTTGCCTCGTGCGGCAGGGTGTTGAAAAATTGCCGGCACCTCTGGTCACCCCCCCGCTTGCCCCATGCCCCTGGCCACCAGCTCGCACTTGTGTCACGATCGCTCCTCTGCAGCCACACGCCCATTGTTGCATCTCGGCCGCGGCTGATCTCACAGAGATTGCGGCTGCGCGGCACTTTTTGGGCTGGTCATCGCGACATCATCGCGCCCGGGCAGCGAATTGATGAACGCCTCAGAGTCCCAGTTCCTGGCTTACACTGTGAGAAAGTTATAGAAGATTCTCTGAAGAAATCAAACTATAAAGGAGGTAAAACAGCTTCTTAAAAATATATTTAAAAATATCAAATTTGCTATTGAAAACAGCGGAGACTTCTGATTATTTTCTTCCCAAATTATGAGTACTAATTGTAAGAACTTGAGTTAATCTTCTCTAAGTGCAGGCTCAGTCCCAAGGTATAAGGCCCCATCTGCATGTGAGTGTTACTCCGGGGCCGGAGTTGAGTTGGGGGTCGGACTGCGTCTATTTAAGGCCGAGATTTGATTGTCAAGCGGAGATATGCCAATTTCTCAGTTGGTTCCTGGCAGCTCACAGCTTGTCGGACATTGTTCTGGCTATGAGTGTTGAGTGCTGAATGTTGAATGCAGAATGCCGAGGGCCGAGTGCCGCATGTTGCATGCGGCGGCGATCGGAGTCGCCTCGATTGATGCCGATTGCCGGTCGGTCCAGCGAAAGTGTCAATATAATTGGCCAAATTGATGCTGCTGCTGCTGGGCTCCAAATTAGGCGGAGAGGCTTCCAGGAACATTCCCCGAGCTCGTCCCCGGGACACATTTCAATCAGTTTTCATCTGAGCAGCGAAATGCGATAAATAAATGACAAAAACCATTTCATAAGAAGAAGGAAAGAGTCAAGTGACAGTGGCATCTGCTGGCAAACACTTGCAACTTCCAGTGGCAGCAACAGCAGCAGCAGCAGCAACATCAACTGCAGGCACTTCCTCAATGCTACTTGCAACTTGCATAAATAGAAACAAACTTGCGACTCGTTTGCATGTTTCCTTGCCACAGCAGCGGCGGCGCGACTTTCACATTGTGACGTATTTATGGATATCAAGTGCCACAATTTCTGCACTCGCGGATTCATCTTTGTCCCACACTCGCAATAGAACCGACCGGCCGGAGTTGCATTTCCTTTTCGAACCGACGACAGCCCATGGAGAAATCCAGTTAGTTATGTGCGACGATCCCCTCCTGCGGATCGGAGCCGGAGCTGGAGCTATAGCTTCTCGCCGGGACATTTGCATATCCATATTTGCTGGCTGCTCTCCCGTATTGATGGATGCATTCACCGGGCAATTATTTCGGCTGGGCTCCGCTCTGGGGAAATCTCCGCCAGAGTTGGCCTCTCGCTCCGATAACAAGATTTAAATTCCAGCATCAGCATCATAGCTGGCGGACTTTTATCTTAATCAGCGACTGTGGAAGATATGCCAGGCATTCGTGCAGCTCAAATAGGAATTTCTAATAGCCAACATTTGCCGCATTTGCAGCTTGTCAGCGGTAATAAAAGGGGTTTGGAGATGGTTTCGACTGATGGATAACCGAAACTATGTGGGTTTAATCAGGAAATGTGAAAAATTAAACAAAGAAAGTAACTTTTTCTGTGAAATTTGGCATGTAATTGAAGTTATCCTAGAATTATTGAAAGATTTAAAAGTAATTACATGCTAGAGGCTTCTGATAACTATTTTTCTTAATTAAAATAAGTGGAATTAGTACGTATTTACCTTAATTAAATTATTTGTTAAGTAAAATGGATGCAACTTATTTAGCATCTCTAAAAAAAAAAAAAGTTAATAACCAACCAGACTTTGTTTGGACAGATACAGATGCAGATACCGCCACAGAGAAATATCACCATCGTTTCGCAATGGCCTCGGAATTAATTAATTAATCAATTATGGAAAACACACTCGCCTCGCCTCACAGGCAATCCTTTCATTCACATCCAAACGACATCCATCGATGAGGATGACCATGATGACGATGATTCCTTGAAAACGGGCTGACTTTTTATGTGGCAACAGCCATCATCCCGTGTGTAATGCTCGTTAAACTTTTATTGGCTGCCGCTCCCGATGGGGGACACTCCCCACCGTCCCCCCACAATCCTTTGCCATATTTTTCCCAATTATTGGAAGTATGAAAAATGCCAAATCCGAAGAGGAAACAAAAGTCGAGCGCAGCTGGAAGCGCTGATAAAAAGTCGCCGTTTTGCATTTGAGTGCGGCTAATTAATTTCGATCCGCCAGGTGGGCTGCCACCCAGGAGGTACGAATTGTGTCTATTCCAGCTCTGACTCATGGGTGTTCCAGGGCACTGAGAGAAATAACTGTATATCTAAGAAGATAATTTGTTAATAAGTAAAAGAAAACTTAAATTAAATCTTATATTCGTTGGGTAATATTTATTAATAATTTGATTACTGAAAAATCTTCAAACTGATAATCATATGATATCTTAATATCTCTTGCTGCTTTTATAATTCTATCAAGAACTTCAGAACACCCTCGTTATTTTTTACTGTGCATACTCCAAGCCCTACTGTAGCTGAATGGTCAGTGCACTTTTATTTGCGCCTCGACTCGACTTGAATTATGGCCAATTGTCATTCTTGCAACACATTTGCCATTCGATGACCTGTCAATGGTCCCGTCCTGGCTTCCCCCAAGGAGTCAGTCCTTGAAAAAGACTTCTCTGGACTTGCATGTCTGGCTCAGATTTCTGTGCAATTTTCATCGTGATTTCGGGTTTTTCTTTGGCGGACTTTATTGCGACTAATGCTTGGCCAACGTCCATCGTGGCTGGTGGGTCAGTCCCTGGCGTATATTATTTCGGCATAAATCAAAACTTTCACTTAGCACGCTCATTTGTCTCAATGACCGCACTCCCGTCCCCCCCCTTCCCGGCACTCGAATAGTGATAAAAATCTATTACAAGCTCATATCATATTTTATTTCCGCTCTCTCTAGCAGTCGGAGGGAAATTATGAAAAAGCTTTTTTATGGTCCGTCCGCTTTTTACGATGATGAGAGAGACAGTGTCCTTTCCTTCTGCACATTGTCCTCCGTCCTCGGTCCGCAGTCCTCCGTACTCGGTCCTCGACCAAGTGACATATTAAATTTAATGGAAATTGATGAGCGCTTATTATGATATGAGATAGCCAGCTCCATTGTCCGGCCCTCGCTTCCTGCAGTGTCCTTTCGGGGTGGTTGCTGGGGATGGATGGATTTGGGTCCGGGCTTTAGTATCTTTTTTATCATAAAAGTAATTTCTGCTGATGGTCGCACTAAATTCATTGATTCAATTTCCTCGCTGGCTTTGCGTGTGTCTTACTGCCCCGCATCGAGGCAGCCCCAATAAATATGGATATAATATTTCAATATTTGTGCAACTTTCCTTTGGCTCGAACGTAAATCACGATTTGTTCAAATACTCTGGTGACTCTTGACTCGCAGCGAGTTCTTGGCCCAAACAAACGGAAAAATAAATATAAAAATAAGGGAATCGAATTTAATATAACTTAGAAGAGATTTGTATCTCCATTTATTACAGTTTCTTTTTAGGGAAGTTAGCCCAAAAATTAAAGATCGAAATCATAAGAATAAACTAAGATTAATTGAAGCTGAAATTTAAATCTAAAACGAAGAAAATTTATTAACAGGTTAATAGAAGAAGAAATACTAATTTTGCTCCCACTACTTCCTGTACTTTTAGAGCTGCTTTCATGGCTACAAGAATGGGATATATCCGCAGCTTGGTTCCACGAATATCCCCATCCGTCTTACCCCTTTCCATAGGCCATTGTGCGAGGTCATAAATACTCACGAGCCCTGACAGTCCTCATAAAAGTGGGCATGATTCATATGCCGGGCTCCTCGGCCGTTTAACGACACTTTAATAATTCTCTAATTGCAAAAAAGACGGCGAAATGTTGCGCGGGCCCCGATTTTTAATGGCCGGCGAGTGCCTTTTAATTGGGTGGCGCCCAATGCCATAAAGCAGCACGAGGGGATCGGGTTCGATTCGCCCCGGGATCCCTGGGGTTGGGTTGTGCCGGGACCCGGGCTCCTCTCCACCTGCAGAGAATGGTTATTCATAATTTTTTTGTGGCCCGAATGTTTGTGTGCATAATTTAAGGCGACACTAAAAACAAACATCGCAAAAGTCGTCGTGACTTGGTTAGAGGGAAGTGGTTTTTTGATTCTTTTTTGAGAACTAAGAGGGGGATACCCTTTATATTTAATATAGGTGGAATTATTTATTATTTATTACTAAGTAAAGATCAAGTATAATGTAGTTTTTAATTTTTAAAAGGGATCACAGCATAATATCCATTTTAAATATTTTGTATTAGTAATTTATTACGGATAACATTTGCTTAATATATTATTTTTAATATTTCAACCCATCTATATATACTAAAACTTTATTTTATTGACTCTAATCAATTTTAGAAACAAACTAAACATTTTTAATCCTATCAGGGCAATGCAAACTTCTCTAAAAAATTCAAAATACCCCTTTAAAAATTCGAAAATAAAGAAAGGCAAGGAATTTGAGTTCCAGTTGAGGTGGAACCGAAGAAACTTGAGGGAAAAATGCCAAGCAGACTTAACATCATAATTTTCTGGGCATTTGAACTCGGTCTTGAGCTGGGTTTCCCCCTTTTTCGTCTGGCTTTTCCACTTCCACCCCCAGTTCGGGGGGTAATAAGTTTCCACTTCGTCGCCAAATTTCATTACGCAGCGGCTCCGAGCCTTCGCTCCGATGTTGACATATCGGATTACGCACTAATTATCCTTCTAATTAACCCTTCTGTCTTAATGTTCTTTTCGCCTCTTTCGGCTCACCTTCGAGGCGGCGAGTCCACTTGCCTACGGCTTTTCAGGTTCAGTTTCAGTTTCCATATCTTTTTCCGTCTCGGTCTTGACGGCACTGCTCAGGCATGACCCTCTTGCCAGTTGGCTTTCCTCCGTTTTTAAGCCTATTAGACAAACTCTCATAATTACTTTGTTACTTTGCCACCGGCAGCTGGCTCTTGGCCGGGCTTAAAGTCGTATCAGTATCACTGAAGGAATCGATGATACTGACGGCTTAGCACCAGCAGCTCCTGGAACTTGAGTTTATTAGAGAGAATAATGTGCATTTTCCATACTAGATACCAATATTTATATATATTCTCCAAGGTATATACTCTCTGCCTAATTGTAGTTCCCTGCAATCAGGATGTGTCCTTATGGACGCACATTAGTCCTGGCAAACACACACACACAACACAAGGACAGCAAAGTCAAATCATTAAAGCGACTGCATTCGGGGCGGCAATTTAAATATTGATTGTTATATCAATGCATCAATATCAGAAATTTGCATATCGCCGGCCGCAAACTAGCTGCACTTCCCCCACCTTTCCCCAAAGGGCAAATATGTATACCCGAATTATCCTCGAAACTGGATCGAGTCGCTTGGGAGGCTGGTGGCAGATTCCTTCCTTTGAGCGAGGCTTATCGTTAAATGTAGGTTTGACCAGGCTCGGGCATCTCCGTTTCTCACCTTATCCCTCGATTATAGCCAGCAAATAATATGCTCCGAGCCCCGATTCGGGGGCGGGGCACATTATTATTGTACGTCAGTTCACAGAAACCACAATGAAGCAATCAGCAGCAACAGCCCGAACAATTGCCTCCATTGTAATTGCAGTTGCAATTGCCGGACAAGTGCGAAACTTAACCCAACTCCCATTCACTCCTATTTATGAGTGATTCCAGTCCCCCCTTACTCCTAGAAAATTGGTCTGGGATTGGCAGTTTCCGATCAAATAAATATAGATATGCATATTTATTCTCCATTGGTATTTGCTGGCAATAAAAATATCAGAATCGAAATTCAAGGTATTTTCCTTGGCCTTTGAATGAACTTTGGGCTGTTCAATGAGTTTTCATAGCTAAAAAATACAATTTCCCATTAAAGTGGGTATTTTAAATAAAATTTTGATTTCTCTTGTAGAGTCTGAATACTTTAAAATATTAATGTGTAATAGAAACTCATCTGGCTTGCTTTTAACCCCTGATCACTAATTATATTCAATTCCCAGACACTTGTCAACCTCCCCACTTTGCAGCCAAGACAAAATATTATATTATTATTATTATTTTGTGTATGTGGAGATGTCGTGCTCGTAAATATACATACCTTCCGTCGCATGTCGTATGTGTTTGGCTTAAGCATTGTGGACTGTGTTTGAGAGCAAATATTTGGTAAGAACAGGACTGCAAGAAGCCAAGATGTTTGATGCCTCGACAGTGAGTGGAATATCCGTATATCCTTATGGATGATGGCCTCCGACCCCCCGAATACCCTGAGTTGTGGGCCAAGTGCAAATAGCAATCTGCCACTTTCTCCGCCCCTCGAGTTGTGGAAACTTTAGATGTTGACCGTTGTTTACAGTCGTCGACGTTGATTAAACAGACACAGGAATCCCCAGCCCCGTTCCCCGTCCCATTCCCGTTCCCGGGAAATTGATATGCTGAAATCAAAGATGTTGATTTCCGCTGGGAATACTCGCTCCCAACAACTTAACCCATTCGGCCGAGGCCGAGCACAATTGCCAGTTGACCTCTGGTAGTGACCACCAGCCGGAGTCGGAGTCGGAGCTGGAGCTGGAGCTGGAGCTTCCTTTGACCCTCCAGAGCTGCACTCGTCATATTCAATTACAGGCTTTCAGCGTGCGACTTCCTGCCGACTCGAACTCAACTCCAACTCGAACTCGCACTCAAAGTTGTGAAATTAATGTGCGCTCTGATTTACATCGACCGCACCCAAAAGGTCTTCCTCCCGGCGGGTATGATATGTTAATTCGCAAAAACAAAGCCCAAACGGCTGGCTACACTGCGAGAAAGTGTTGTGTACTGTAGGGAATCCCCAGGCAATTTTACAAATATTTTTTATTTTACTTAGATTCCAAGAAGCCAAACTTTAAATCACAAAAGGAAGCTGCTTCTTTATAACATGTGTTTAAAATATAAGAGGAAGTATATTAAAGGAGGATAAATATGCAGAACATTTTATACATTTATTACATTTTCTTAAATTTATTTAATTCTGTAATTTTCTTCCAGTGTACGGCGACAGACACTGAAAAGCCCAGACACGCAACAGTGGCAGCGACAACAAAAGCCCAAGGGGGGTTAACAATTGCACTCATATCCGCAGCGCGGCATATGGTAAATACTCACATATATCTGACCGCTGACCAGGGAGGGCGTGGCCCCGCCCCGCTCTCGACCGGATGCACCTGAAATCGATCGCCGTGGCGCGAATCGATCCCTCCACCTTCGGTATAAACCCAAAACCTCTTCAATTATTGCATAATGAGCTGTTGCTGTCGCAGTTGCTGTCGCAGTTGCTGCTGACAGAGGCTTCTCTCCCCGGAGTCTCTGCATTTTCACACATTTCAATTTCATAATTGATATGCGGTCAATTTGCTTAAACGCCGGCTAACACACGAAGCCACAATTTGTCAAAATTCCCAGCATTGTGGTTATTAAAGAGCAGAAAGGGGAGCACTGGGGACTTCCCCTCTCTGACACTCGATACGGAGAGAGAGAGAGATTCTTTTGGTTGCAAAAACGGGAAGTATCGCGTTTTGGCTTCATCCAGCAAAGGGTTCAAGTCAACACAATTTCTGTCGATTTGTTTTTGGGGGAATTGTTTGCAGAGCTTCTGGTGATATTCAATATATCACACTTGAAGAGATGCAGAATAAACCCAAGGATTTGAAGGGTTATAAGTGAAAAGAATATATATAAGGGTGTTTTCGTACTTGAAGATTTCTCAGGAAAGTAAAGTAAATGGCAAACAAATTATATAAAATATATATTAAAATTTATAGCTAAGTATCATCATCAAAGCAACATAAATATAAGTCTACAAACTACAAAAATAACTTAATTAATCTCCAAATAATTGTATGTTTATTATCGCTTTTATTTATGAGAGAACCTTTTAATATCTAAAAATAATTTTCTCTTATTAACAGTCTCTAATCCCATGTCTCTACGCAATTCCCACTGACTGATTCTTCGCTTGACGCATTATCCGATTGACTTGATGGAATTCACACAGTAAAAATCATGAAATTATTACGACGACACTTTTTGTATATAAATACGCACATCCATATATAATCCGAATGGCTGTTGGCATATTATCATTTTGGCACGACGGCCAAGAAATGTGCAGTTACCGACGACAGATGTCCCAGAAACCGCGAAATCGTGCGGACTTCTCCACCCGCAAAACCCACCTCCTCCACCGTTTCTGGCCAAGGAAAACGAGGATAAGATCTACGAGCCAAGCAATTCGCTTTTGACATTTATGATGAAATTTCTTAAATCAACTGTCATGTCCGACTGTCATATTGAATAATTTCGGTGGCTTTATGTCCCGGCTTTTTGTAAATTTTGGTTTGGAAAAAGTGCGGGAATCGCCGCACTTGCTATGCATAATTTATGGCCACATTATGGCCAACTCTTCGCAGCGAGTGAACTCATTCTAATTAAGTGGCCCAGACCTCGGACCCCGATACGAGTCTGATTTCAAGCCGAACGAACCCACACTTTCCTACAGTACACGGGAAAAAATCTACTAGAGGATTTAATAGAGGGGAATTATTATGGAATAAATTCTTTATTGAGTAAGTATCTTTATATATATGGGATACAATTTATTAAGAAGCTATTAACTAACCCCTTAGAAACCTTATTTCCCTTACTTAATACTCAGAGTATCCTCTTTGAATGATTCTCCACTATTAAGTACGTTATTAAGTAAGTTATGTATTTTTGGTAGAAATCTCTTGTTACCCCTAATTTGGCGCTGTGTAGAGGAGCAGTGACAAGGCCCAGCTGGGGCCAGATACGTGAGCTGGCCGAGCGGGGAAATTAAAATGCGCACACGCATTAAAAATGCGAGGCAGGCACAAAATTTAATAATTTCGCTTTTTGCACAACATCATCAACACAGAAATTGCTGTCGATTGACGATTGTCCAAACTGGCGGTCTGGCGGTATGGCTTTCCGGCGATCTGGTGACTCGGCGACCTGGCCCAGGTCCGAGGTTCGTAGACGTCTGCGTCGACGGGGGCTTTATGATTTTATTATTCTCATTTTTAATGACAACGGACGATGATTATGACCAATAAAGATATTAAAACGGCGCATGAAATGTGCCCCCGAAATGGTTTCATAAATGGCTCTGCGCACGCCTCCGCGAGTGCTCGGAGCGGGGAGGGTTCCGGAGGACAGGAGGAGCCTGCCGGGGCTTTCCCCGCATATGCCACGAATACAAATTTGTTATGAGGCTTTTTTTATGCTTCGCCACAAATGAATATGTAAGAGCACACGCATTCACATTCACAATCTGGCCCTTTCCATTTCGGCCAGTTTTTGGTCAGGTTTTGCTGCATTTCAAGTCGGCGGCGTGTGGCGCTCGGTTCGGCAGGAGATTGCATCTCGGGAACATACATATTGGGGCCAACTTTAATTTAAGATAATGTACTAATATGAAAAAGGTTCTTAATTGTTAATTTTTTAGATATCCAACACATATGGTAATTTGTAGAATTAATGTATGAACATTTAAGAAAGTATTTAGGCAAATACAGAATATATTATGATTCTAAAAGTAATATTACTTTAATATTTTAATTACGAGAATATAATCTTCACCAAAATGCATTATATTGATTCTTTTATACCTTACCTTGCACACTTCGTTCTTATTATAATACCCTCTGATATAATTCTTATAAGAATAGTACTATTAAGTTCCTGAACGCGTCATATGAATATAATTGAACTATTTACTATTAAATTACATAGGCCAAAGCGTCATTTGAACTAAGTTCGAGGATAAGAAATTCATTTCTTGCAAAGTGAATTGAATTTTAAAAAGCTTCTTAAGTTAGTGAGAGTTGTTAATGAAATACTTCTTTGCTTAAGTTGTATGACTAATGGCGAATGAATGAATATGTAAGAATAAGGGCCTCCAACTTAGCTTTCCTCTGTTCTTCCAATTATATTGAAGAATTTGATTAAGTTTCTTGATTTTTATAAACTAAAAATAAATGTAAATATCACTATGATTAATTTTGTTAATTAAAAATCTTATCCTTGCTTGTATTCCCTTGCCTGACTTTTCCTTAGGTATTTTTTCAGTACTTACTATAAATGAGTAGAAGGGATCGTGGATGCCATCCCCTCCCACTCGGATTCCCCATGCCAGTTCCCTCATCCTCGGCAGATTCAAAATCGTAAAGATCTGCTGCGTTGCCGGGGCAGGAATCAGGCTCTGATCTTGGGCTGGGACCTCCTCCTCGGCCGCTCTCCTTCGTCTTCTGGGTCTGTATCTTTATCTCTTCGTCGGCGGGTTCATTTCGCGGATTGGGGGCCGCGGTGTGTGTTTTTACGAATCACGGATTCGATGTTTCGCATGAATACGTAATTAAATCTATAAATCGGCCAATTAAAATGCTTTGATATCGTGACAACATAACATTGGACATCGCCGTATGTTGCGATAGTCTCCGACTGCGACTCCCATTGGGCTCCAGTCTCTCTCTCTTGCCGGATTCTTCTCCTCTGGGATCGGTGTTGGGACTGAGAATAAAATGAAATTATTATACGAAAACAAAGTGGGCAGAGGCCTGCTCCTGTGGACCTGGCTTATTTACTAAATGCATTTGCTGGCTGCATCTGCATCTGCATCCGCGACAACGATCGCCGGCATATTATGTTATAAGCATTCTTTTAACGATTGTGACAGTTCAATGCCCAGGGCAGCTTTTAATTGTCCACTTCCCCCGGCCCAGACCAAACATGAATGAGTTCCAGCTGGTCCCCAAAAGATGTCGATAAAGCAATCGCAGCGAGGAGGATGACGCACGGGATCCTTATCTCTCGGGTACACCAAAAATATATACCAGAGATTTATTCCGGGCCCAGGATGCGAGATAAACAAATTCAGTCTCAATAAAATGTCTGCAAAAAGGTATATATATTTTTAAATGTATGTTTTCTTAGTTGCCAATCCAGTTTTTTAGGGGACAAAAAGATGCAAATCTTTCACTGCAGCGAAGGAAATTAAATTATTTATAAAATAAATACTACAAATGTTAAATACTTGCTATAAATGGTAAAATTAAAAGAAGAGGATTTTTAAAACTTAAACATTACAAATTATATAAAAAGTTCCTTTTAGTTCTTATTATATTTAATTTATTAAAAATCTAAAAGTGCATTTATAAATTATATTTGTATAGTAATCAATCCTTGTTCCTGATTTATGGCCCTAATCTTCATCTGTATTAATAAAATTCTCTTTAGAGTAAGGATTGAAATTTATGGTTTCGATAATAAATACATTTAAGATCCTTCCTCTCCTCCGAAGAACCCCTTGTATCTTTTTCGGTTTCTCCTTTTTTTTTCAGCTGAAAACCTGTTTGCCTTCGTGGCTAATATGCATATTAACTTGACCATCTCGAAACGCAGCCAGTGGCCACTGAGCTTTAAGCAAATGCCTGGCCCGCCTACGTCTGTCCCCTTTGGAGGCTCGGTGCTCCGTACTCGGCACTCTGGCGCGGTGACAAACTATCCAATTATAAAATGGACAACTACCAAGCGATCGCATCGACGACATATGCAAATGGGGCAAGCGCCACCACCGCCTGCACCACCTCCACGCCACCCGGGCCCACCTCGGCCCAATTGCGCCTCATAAAAGTTGTGGCAATTAACAGAAACGAGATCAAGTCCACATCCAGAGCCAGAGCCACATCCTCTTCCATTGCGCCACCCACACACTCGGCGCCTGCTGACTCTGCGGTTGGCAGGAATTAACTAAAGCGTCGATCTAGCGATTAATCGCAACAAGTGGCAGTCCAGGCCCCAAGGGATCCAGTTTAGGCGTCGCTTAGAACACGTTCTAGTTAGTGTTGGGCTGAAACCAGGGATACCTTTTAATTTAGAGAGCAGGCTGGCATTAATATAATTTTAGATATAATAAAAGTCCAAGAAATAGTACATATTTCTCTTACATTTCAGTTGTTATAATTATGGTAATTAATCGCTTAAGCCTATAACCTTTTCCTTACTTTTAATATTGAAAAGAACCAACCTAGAACACAGCTTAAAAACAAAGCTTAAATATATAAATATAGAGATCTTAACATACCCTTCCCACCACTAAGGAGTAGCAGGGATAACAATTTTAATTTTCGATTTTTGACTCCGATCCTGGGCGGGATGGGGTCTATAACGTGGGCCTGGTCTAGGGCTGTGTGTTGCACATTATTGCCGCCTGTGGCGCCGACTTGAATGCCTGGGCCCGGAGTTACATGGCCGGGAGGATCGGGGGACTGGGAAAAGGGCCACCAGCCAATCGAAAACACATTTGTCGCTGGCGAAACAGCGACGACGATCAGTTCGTGGGCTGTTTCGGCGAATTCCCGGCATTCCCTCGCTCCCCACTCCCCACTCCCCACAAAGCTGCATCTCCTGGAGCCGCTCCTTGCCTCGATCCTGGCTCCCAATGCCAATCGTCCAGATCGTGAGAGTTTCGTGCGCAGGCAGGCTCACTGAGCTGGCTATACCGTCGTCATCGCATGTTTGTTGTTATTGTCATCATTTTATAATTGTCGTTGTAAGCTCCTCAGCCATGCCAGTTGGTTGTTGCCCCTCCGCAGCCTCCGCCGCGCTGCCATTCGCAATTGTTGCTGCCACAGAGAGATGGCCAGAAGGCAGTGTTAAGGCCGCAGGCAAAGCCAATCGCATTGCCGCCGCAGAGAACGGAGAATGGAGAGTGGAGAGTGGAGGATGGAGAGTAGAGAGTGGAGAGAGGAGAGCGGGTAGCGGAGAACGAAGATGGCTCAGAAGACGGCGGCCAAGTCAACATCGACGACTGCCAGACGCCGTCCGAGTTGTTAGCTTCATTTGTTGCCGCGAGTGTAAGCTCAGCCGGGCTTAAATCGCGACCAGGAGCGGAATAGGAAGAAGGGGGGGTAGGAAGGTATTACATTCAGCATATTTTCTTTATTAAAAATTCCCAAGTCCATTTTTGTGTGATTAAACTATTAGCATTTTAGTTTTATGTTTCGTAAGATTAATTAAACAATAAATCGATATTTTGCTGAACGTGTTATAATATTTTCTATAACTAAAAATCTATAAGCTGTTATATTTACTTTTCCACTCACCACTAGCATTAAATACGATTTCCTGTATTTTGCCGCCCCAAATCAGGCTTCTTAGGAGTCCGCTCTTGGCCGAAGGATTCAGGAGAGTTGTACTGCCTCCGCTCGAGTCTCCTGTTCTGTCTTTTGTTGCAATGAGCGCGAATGCGAATTCTTCTGCGTCTGCCAGAGCCCCTCTCTACCCCCCTTACCGCTCCCCCTTCCCCACCGCCCCTGGATCTGCTGTTGTTGTTGTGGTTTTCCTGTCCTCGTCGGAGCATTCTGTAGTTGTAGTTGCTGGTCGCCTTAAGCGGGCTTTAAGTGGGCACTGCTGCAAGTTATTTTTGTAACTTGTTGGAATTTTTGATTTTGTTCATGTTCGTCGCTTCAGAAATGCTCGCTTATGTTTTCCATAATTTAAATATGGTTGAAATTCTACATCGGCCATCGTCGTCGCCGTCGGCATGGAGTATGGCTGCCATAAACTGGCCAAGACGGACGTGAGATGGAGGAGATTCCTCAAGCAGGGACGGGCGTCTCGAGCACTCCTCGTTACCTGGCATCCAAGGGTAATGAGCGCTCCATCCAATCCAGTGGAGCCCGAGTCCGCAGATTAAAGTACATGCGATTCTCACATGGTTTTGATGTCTCCTTCGGCTGTGTCATCTAATCGGAGGTTGGTATGTGTGTGGAGGACCAGAAAGGCTTCACATAAATATATAGAAACTATTTGAACGGCAGAGCTTGAAGTTAAAGAAAATCATTTTAAGATTGGAAGATATTTGTTCTTAGATAAAACTTAAAAGTCGTAGAAAATAATCTCGCTTATATATTTGTTTGTTAGAATTAGTTAAAGGTACTATACCTTTTAGCTTAGGTATTATAAAGGTTGCCTCTATAAATTATAATTAATAATAATTTTATACGAGTTTCAATGACAAAAGGCTCGAAACTTTATCTTTTTAAAGGATTAACTTTGTATTAAAAGTATATAAAAATAATGTATACTATTTTTTAATAATATTTTTCCTTTTGTCTGTTTAACCTTTACCTTACCTTTATCTTACAAACAGGTATAAAGGCTACATTTCTGCACTCGGCCTATATTTCTGTATTAATTTAAGTATTTCTGGTTAATAAACTTTCCATTTTTCCCCATTTCCACCTCTGATTCCTTGGTATTTATTGCACTTTTCGATTTAAGTCATTTTCGCTATCGTGCGTATCTGACACTTGTTTCGGATTGCCACTTACAGAGGCGATAACCAAGGCTGCACCAGCATCAGCAGCAACAACAACAACAGCAACGTGCCACACACAGCAGCAACAAAAGCGACAACAACAAATAACATTGTCTGGAGGTTGTCTTGTCCCTGCAACTGCAATGAGCAACAGCAACTGCAACATCAGCAGCAGCAGCAGCAGAGGCACAAGTTGCCACTGGAATATTTTGCCGACTTGTTGTTGTCGTCCGACCAACAGCAGCCACATCCAAACCTGGCCTATGATGAAGTGGCAATGGGCCCAGACACCGATATAGGCCCTGGCTTAAATTTGAGAAAAATACATTTTTAAATAGGCAAAATCAGAGTCCAGCAGCTACTTTGGCTACTGTGGGGCAACCGAGTTGATCCCCGGCATTCGGGATACTTTGAAGTTGGTCAGGAGTAGTCCTGCTGCTGCGGGTCAACAGGTTGCCATTGCAGTTGCTGCTGCTGCTGCTGCTGCTGCTGCTACTGCCGTTGTCAGCGCAACACAACTCGCTGAAATTCCTAACATCCCGGGCATGTTCCGGCTGCAGTCGGAATTGCAGGAGCCGCGGAGTGTTCTCCAGTTTGCCAGTTCGCCAGGACATGGCCCAGCCGTTCCCTAATCGATTGTCATTGTCGGCGGTGCGTGTTGCCCCAAGCGCCACCGAAAGTCGAAAGGCTACGGCTCCAGCTCTAGCTCCAGCTCCAACTCCGGCTCCGGCTCCTATTACTATTACAACGCCATCGTCTCGGCAGTCGGCAGTTGGGATAAACCAAAAAAATTGTGTTTCAAATCATGTTCGTTTGGACAGAGTACAAACAGCTTGGACAAACTGCGGAAACGTCTATGAGATTGTCATTAGCAGGCGACTATTGCTGCTGCTGCTGGCTTTCCCAGAGAATCCAAAGAACAATGCCCACACGGAGAGAAAATATCGCGGAAAAGGGTGTTACTTGGGCATTTCTATGATTTTATGGAAGTTCAGAAGAGTGAAGTCAAGCGTAATAAATTAAAGTAAAATTAATGCAGTGCTAACTATTCTTTCTTTTCTGATTACCCTGAATAAGTGATACGTTGGGCTCTCTTTTATGATAGATATATAGCTTCAACACCCTAAAAAGCTTTGTTATTAAATTTAAGCTAAACTGATTCAAGTACGGATTATTTGAATGAGGTTCAATGGGCATTTTCCGCTTTTCTTTATGTGCAGCACAACTGCAGCATCGGCAATTGCAGAGTTCAGCAGCAAAAAGTCGCCAGTGGCAAGCGAAAAACTAAACGAAACGTAACGAAATACAAGCCGTGAATTTCATTCGAACAACGTCGTCTACAAGACAATCGAAGGCGAAGGCGATGGCGCTGCTATGGCGATGGTTAAAGCCAACTCCGGCGACATTGGCGACACGGACACCGAACAATAGCCGCAATTCCGGCCCATCCAGCACTCGGTTCCCTGTGTTCTCGACTCGACTCTCGACTCTCTGGGTTCTATTGCCGCAAAAAAAAAAAAAAGAAGAGCCAAGTCAAGCTGGGTCATCGAGCATTGGGCCACCTCGGGGCCGCGGGTCTTTAATCATGCCAACTGCATCGCAATTATTGTCACTACATCCAGCGATCGTTGCCGCCGGCAACATGTTGCCAACTTGTACAAATTTACGCAGCAATTTTCATCTCAATGTCGCCGACGAGTTCGTCAGGTGGACTGGCGTGAGATTATGGGGAAAAAACGGAGGAATGATGAGGGAAATTATCGAAGGAAAGCAATAATTTTCACATATTTTATTGTAATTGTAATAACATAATTATATTGCTTGCCTTTGATTTATATGTTTAATATGTAAAAATGTTTGTCAAGAATATAATTTTTTCGTGTTATTCCCTTTATAACAATTTTTTTTATAAGGAATACATAGTTTTCTGAATTTTTCCTTATAATTAATTTATTTTTAAAGCCCCTTGTTTTTACCTTTCATCGGTTAAAATGAAAAATATACTAAATAAACATAAACTGTTTGCATTTAAACCAAACCATTCGATCGGAGCCAGTTCAAAGGAACAGTGCGATCGCATACAAGCCAGAACATTTTCATCATCGGATAATGGCAATTAATATTGCTCCGATATGAGCAAAAGTCCATTCAGCAACATCAAAGGTGGAAGGCGAATAACTGCGCTGTCATCGCGGAAAACTGTTTGGACAAACAAATGATCAACAGCCAGCCAAGGGGAAAACGGAGGAGCGAGCCCCATTCATTATAGTCAACGAGGCATCTGGAAGGCGGTGTGAGTAAACAGAATTTAACAAATTTTCCGTAATGACCCCAGGTGAATCGATATCGTGTTGCAAGCCCATCTGGCCTGGGGGGGAATCCTAAGTTTGCATAACTCATCTCTCTTTAAAGAGGGGCCGATTTCTTGGACGGGGCATTAATCCATCAAATCGGTACAGCTAGCAACTGCCACGAGGGCAATTTTTCATTCATTCATAAAGAGATCGGGCATAAATAAACAAAAACAAATCGGCCAGGCGACTGACAAATAATTGATCTATGCTATTGCAAACCCCTTGGCCCAAGTCCCGCCCTCAACTAATTCAGCAGTGCCACCCAATGGAGATGTCTTAGTACTACCTGGCGCACAGTGGTTCGAAATTGGTTTGAATATTTATATAAATATAAGATGTATTGGATAATATAATACATAATATGCTTTAATCTGAGAAGGTGACTGAGAAGAAGACTGCCTAAGCAACTCTCAAAACATCGTGTTACGGGTGCTTAGGATCATCGACGCCCAAAATGTTGTACGTTAATTTATTGAGATCTACAATTTATTTATAAATAAATACTATTATGCATTCTTTAAAATATTACAGTATAAACCTTAAATATAATTTCTAAAGTTCCCAGAAACACGGTGCTTCGCTAGAAACTGGCGTCACAAATTGCCGGTAATCGGGAATATGTATCGAGGGACGGGAAGCGCCCGATCGGGAATCGGATCTCGAATCTCGAACGGGCGTGGGCGGCATGCTATATGTCCGGCCGAGGAGCAATGAATGAAAAATTCTGTTTATAGATCAGACAGCCTGAGAGAGGGGATGGAGAAGTAGCCAAGGAGCTATTACCGAGTGCGTATCTGTGCGTATCTGTACAAGATCAAATTATTAACTGTGAAACTGTTTGTTTATTGTGATCGAAGCTCATTCATGTGCTTATCCAACGGGGCGGCGGCCAAACAAATTTGTACAAATCAATGTCTGACCCAACCAAAAGCTGAAAAAAAGTAAAGAAGGAGGTAACTACACTGGAAAAAAAATTGTTCTATTGAAAAGGGCTGCCTGTGAACATATAAAAATATTTATTCTTGCTATTTCAACTCAGAATTCGTTTTTCAAATTGTTAAATTCTTTTAGAAGAACGTTTTAGATCTAGAAAAAATAAAGCTTATTTAAATATTTAAATGAAGTTGCTTATTATAAATTATATTTATTTTTCAAACCCTTTTATTAAACAATTTCAGAATGTTTTCATATTTTATATACTGTCTTGTATATGTGTTAGCGGTATTTACATTAGATTTTTCGCTATTCCCTATAGATTTTAATTCTTTATTAATTTAATAGCCTATTAAAAACAAAAATATGGAACTAATTAACTAATTTAATAAATTAAATAATAGTATTTCTTGTTGTGTAGCAAAAGCGAGATGGAGAACAATTTAGAAAGGAGCAACAAGCATGGCGAAAAGATGTTGTTGGGCGCCAAATCAGAATGCGACTCGCAGTTGTCTCCCAATCGATGTATCTACAGATATATGAAAAAAGTATCTACAGAATCGAATCTAAAGAAATCAAAGTGTGTGTGTGTGTGTGTGGGTGAGCATCCGGCCAAGCCAGTCCGATGATAAACAGACACAGATACAGCGGCCGAGATACAACTACAGGTGGCTCCAGCAAAGCGCGTTTCCGGCGGCATTTTGCATGGAACACACAATTTAAATATTCATTAATTTTATGAAAATCGAAATTCACGCGAATCGAAACGAAACGAAACGAATCGAATCGAATCCGAAGCTCTTGGCATTCTGCTACTGTGTGCCGCAAGTGTATCTTTGTATCTCTGTATCTGTATCTGTATCCGTGCGCTGCCACTTTTGTTTTCGATGGTGTTTTGTTTTTTCAAATTGGACTTCTATGTGTGTGCGGGGACTGGGGATTCAATAAAATTATTGGGCGCGTCTCTATTCGAGCGTTAACAAATATTATTGTTCATTTTGCTGTTATTGTGATTATAAATTTCGTATGTGTTGCTTGTGTAAGCAGCAACATCAGCGACAATGGCAGGCAGCAGCTGGTTTTAAGGTGCAGCCCGTAAATTATTGTGCAGGTGAGCTCTAAACGGTTTTATTTTGATTTTAATAACGGAAATACTAAATTAAATATAAAAATTCCCAATAGCCAGCAAGCTGATTGATTTACATTGTTGCAATTGTTCGGGCTCCCTCGCCAATCAACTAGCCAAGCCAGCTGAGTGAGCAACGAGAATGGCTCTCGGCTCGACCCTCGACCGGAACACACCCAAATCCCCGCGGATAGATTCCAAATAGATATATGTTTATAGGAGGCGGCCATATAGAAAGAGATATTGAACAACTTTTGCCATGGCATCTGAGGCCATAAACAATATGGGCACATGCGATTTACATATCAATGAAGCGATCACCGATCAGCAATCGCTTTGGGAACAGGCCTCAGTCGTGTTCCGACTGAATGGATAAATGCCTGATGTCGCGTTGACAAATTGTGGATCGTTCCAATATGTATTTCCATACCCATCATAACATTTGAAAGCCCCAAGCTCACGCCCACTTGACGCTGGGATTGGGATTGTTTAGGTACAAAAGATATAGGTAAATCCAAATTGATTTTATCTATTTTTGTTAGTGATTACCCTTACCTATCCCATTTTCTCCCTTTATTTCTCATAATTCAATTATTTCTCATATTAAAAAGTCCTTAATAATATTCTGACTTAAAAATTGAAGACTATTGTTTTTTATGACAGTATAATTGATTGCAGTTAACCTATTCTGAACTGTGAAGTTTCCATTAAGTCATATTATATTTTATGATAAATTTCTGAAGGACCGAAGAACCATTTCTAAAAATTTAACATTTATTATGCCAAAGCTGGCTACCAGAAGAGAGAAATCACACCCAAATACTTTAAATATTTCTAAAAAGAGTTTCTTCTCATTATCATATAGTAAATTAGCCATATATTATCCTAATACTTTCGCAAAACTTTTTGCAACCTAATTCGCTGAACAGCTTCTTCGAAAAAAATAAGAAAATACATAGCTTTTCTATCTGATCGTGCAATCGCTAAAAGGCAGCAAATTTCGTATAAGTAGCACTTGGCGCTTATGAATTTCATTCATCCATGGAGAGGAGTGTATCCGCGTCCGATCCCAAAATTGTTTTACCCAAAACCGTCGGCAACTTCCGTTCGAAAGCGATGGCCAGCCGCCGATTAGCAAAACCCGCCGCCTAAAGATGCTTTATAATAATTCCAAATATGTATGCCGGGGGAAGGAAAAACTCCGATGAGAGAAGCGCAAAGAAAACATTAAAAAACGAACATGGAAATTATTGTCTCGGCCGCCGTCTCTCCGGCTGAGAGGCCGATAAAACTCTTCCGATAGGGGCCAGTGAAAATGCCACAAACAGCTCATTACAAGCGTCAAAACAAATTTATGCAAATAGCAACCATATAGCCATATAGCCGCATGGCCCCTTAGATCGGAGCTGCGAGCGGGACTTTGAGCGGAGTTTGGAGCGGTGGCAATTAACATTGCGCCGTGCGTTGAGCATTAATCATTTTAATCGCAATTTATGTGTCGTCGACGTCGTCAACACGAGCCGACAAGACAGCAGTAGCCACTTCAGCAGCAACTTCAGCAGCAACTCCAGCAGCAGCTCCAGAATCAACTACACTAAGTACAGAGAGACTTCCACTAAAACAACCATCTTTAGGCCCATTTTTCGAAGAAGGAACGATAATGTGTTTCACATAATATTATAATAGCTTGTTAGATACTTAAACATAGTTATATTTATTCTTTATTTGCTCAAATATTTATTTATATACTTTGTTCACATATTTAAAACAAACACGCTCACTTAAATAGGCGCTAGTGTTGGGTGTTGATCCTATTGCAAAGTCCACTGATGATGGTCACGTTGGTAGTGGCCGAAACGCGTCGGGACAACCCGCTATGTAATAAAGATCTCTATGTGTGATCTTGGCATATAATCGAGTCTTGACTTACGTATGAGAGGTTAAGCCGATTACAGCCTCGAGTTAGCTAGAACTCCTCACACTCAAAAACAATTTATTTAATAAAAAATATCACAAATTTAAAAGCGATGTACAAAGTAGACAATTATTCCTCTGTTTTCTTATTCCAAATAAATATTAATTTATCCCTTATTCATTATTCCTGTATCACGAATTTTATCCCAAAAGACCGATCCAAATCACAGAAGCTCCACTGTGCCCCATATTCGCCGCAAATGAGTGCTAAACGAGCTTGAAGATTTTTTCGGGGCGGCCAGAAGAAAGCCAGAGCTTGGAGTTTTGATTCCGCAGTTTTTCGGGGCGGTCTTTCAAAGCCATCCGATGCTCGGAGATCGGATCCCCCCTGGAGAACTCTCTTCGCGCCGCTGCTATCTGGACATCTTGTCGGCTCGGTGTCAACGTCAATGCGACACCGAGGCATTTGCTCCGATCAAATTATGTTTCATAAACGCTCGCATTTATGGCGAATGGAACAGCAAGAGCAGAGGCCGCAGCGCAATGATTTGTTACAATTCTCGAGTTATTTGAACTTTTTCGAGATTCCTCTGGCTGGTCGATGGCCGGCAATCTGCCAGTGTCGTTCGTCGTTAGCGCTGGACTTTTTTCCAGCCTCCGTGCTAAATGCCTAATTATTTTTTATTTGTCAGCCAATTGGTCTGAGGTCTCACGAGTGCTGGCAAAAAAAAAAAAAGAGGTGAGGCTGTGTAATCGATGTGGTTTGGAGTCGCAGGTAATCGATCAATGGATCAAAGGGCCTCGCGAAGGGATGATCTTGTTGAGGGGATCGAAGAATATTAAAAACAATTAGATTTGGGTTACTAAATTAAGGAATAATAATACATCTAGCCTAAAAAGTTAAATTCAATTAATAAATGTATCTTTAAAGATGTAATAGAGAATATATCTATAGAACTAAAAGGTATGAATTGGTTACAAGGATATATATCCAAATAACTATTCACATAGATCTCCCTTGAAAACCTGAACTGATTGAGCATCCTCGAAGCTCCGATGGTTTACTTTTATTCCTCTTTTCTGCTCCTTTGAATATGCTCGCCCTTTTAGTGCCCTCCTTGATTGTCAATCACAGCAATTTAAGGTCCCTAAGTGAGCTGAATGGGCCTGGCCAAGAGAGCTGGATTTGCAGTACTTAAGGCCAGCAGTTTATTGGGACCTCTAAGCCCGAACGCCAAGGAGTTTAAAGCCACCGGGGAGCCGTAGTTCTCACAGATGAGTTGCACTTTTACGATCGCCAGCTGTTCGCCACTTGTAAATTTGTAATAATTGCAAATATTTTAACTCCACTTAAGACTGCCTTCAATTTATGGCCAGCTAATTCGCTTTGCATGTCAATCGGACCCCAGGAGCAGTCAGTCAGTCAGTCAGAGTCAGAGCCGAAGTCAGCCTCTCTCCGACGTTCGCATGATTTCTAAAAACTTTTATTTTATATTAAAATTTAACGAGACTGCCATAAATCTTCGCTAAAAAGCAGACAATTCAAATTTCGCAAGGCTGACCGGCTGAAAGGCTGCAAAGGCCGTCGAAGGCTGGCGGGAAGGAGGGCCCAGGTTGACGGAAGACGATTCTCCGCCGCTGAAATTGATCCAGTTGCAGCTCCCAGCTCCAGCTTTAGTGGCAGTGGCAAGTACGAGTGCCAGTGGATGCCGCACATCGCTGGAAATGTTTCCATCATTGGCCGGCCAAAAGGGTTAAGCTGGGAAGGGGGCACCCATAATTCTTGTGCTAAAGGCCAGACAAAAAGCGCTGAGCGATGGCCATGTCAGCAGCTACTGACTCCGACTCTTGCTCCTGCTCCTGCTCCTGCTCCTGCTCCTGGGTCTTCTCCAGCTCCAACTCCAACTCCAAGGCGATTTAACCAAATGGGCCAGCGGACAGCAGGCAAACTGGCCACGACTACCGCGTGCGTCGCCGGCCTGACAATAGGCGAAATATCATCGAAAACCATAAAAAACTGACAGCACAAAAAGAGGTGTTGACACATTGATTTATCTGGCATGCTACTGGGCACAGCACAGATGAGACGAGCTGAGGCCGGACTGGGGTCCACGTCCGCTGCCCTTCTCGCGAGGATAAACGCTGCTCCGCGCTGCTCGGCGGCTGCCGTTTTGGATGGATGGATTCATATGCGAATGCCGGCCAAAAGCAGTAGCAAAGGCGGCAACAATATCATAACCATAACAATGAAAACACTCTGAGAAATATTCTAGAAACTTGAAATAAGTTGAAAAAGATATAAGACTTTTTAAATATTATTTTTGATAATACTTTATACCATTTATAAATCGAATTAGGTAAGTATGTTGTATCAAAGAAATAAAGAGACAATAACCTTGAAAATATCATACTTTATAGAGAACTTACCCATTTTTTTTATAGTGTATGGGTCAATGTAGAAGACCAACTCAAATCTTAGCCTTGCAGAATTTCAAAGAATCCCCACGAATATAGACTCTTTATAAAGAAGCCATATTTTTCGAAACGTGTGTGTGGGAGCAGCCCCCGCCACGCCCTTTTTATGACAATCTGGATATCGGATCCCGGATCCATTTAAGCCACTTAACACGCACACACAGAGGAAAAAGGAGAACCCAGGACCGGGAGACGGAGTGATCCTTCGGGCCTGATGGGTCAGCGCGATATGTGCCCGAAAAACGTTACCAATTTAAAAATTCCAAATAAAATATAAATTGACCAAATTAATATTGGGAATACATGAAACAATTCTGGGAGAAAAATGTTCACATTTTTGGCCTCTTCCTTTTCATTTCGATCTTCTTTCGGGATTTTTGTTGTTCTTTTTTCCAGTTCCTGTTTTTCGCTCTGCGGCTGATCACAATTTGGGTTCTTATGGGGAAGGAGAGCCTGCACATTGCTTATCCACTTCCAGTTTTGGGCCTCGAATCAGAATCTTGAAAAACTTTGCAGAATCAGAAGCAGTCAAAGAAATCTTCGTTTTTTTTTGGTGAGGGGTGCAAGGGGAGTGTAGACAGCGGGAAATGGAAAATGGAAAACTTTAAAATGGGATTTCGGCTTGCAGCTCCGCTTTTCTCCGCTCAACTCTGCGGTCGAAAGAGGCGACAAGGCATGAAACCGGTAAATTAAAGCAAAAGGATAAAGTTTAATTGGAAAACTATTTTTTGCCCGTCAACCCCCAGTCCCCCCTCTCTCCCAACCCTCTTTGTTGGAGCTTCTTTAATCTGCTTACCTTTAGTTTTCTTAATTTCATCCATTCTGTCGTGGCATTATATCCACGAGTGTGAAGACAAAAGTTTCGCTTCCATTTCCGCTGCCAATATGACTGCTTGCCAATCCCGCTCACGGCTGTCTCCCCAGCCACCACACACACACACTACACACACTCACATGCTCATGCGTACACAGAAAATAAATACTAAGATAAAATAATAGGTATATCTATAGATATGATAGGAGTAACTGAGATCAAATTTATTATAAAATCTCCAAGCTTTATTAATCACTTTAAAATATAAAACAGTATCTCTATTTGTATCCCCATATTGATCTGAATTTTCTTTCCGTGCATGCACCGCAGTAGCTCCATCCAACCCCCTTTTCGCTCGGTGAATGAATTTTAGCAAATGAATAGAAATTAAGTTTCGTTGCCGCTTGAGTGCTCTCACCCAACTACTGCAATGCCTCGGGGGCTTCGTCCCAGCCACCTCCTGCCTTTGGCCAGGTGAGATAATGCCGTTATTGTCGAAAAAGTTTAAAATATGCCGCCTTTTATAAAATTTAATGAGAAAAGTTGGCGTTATAAATTTTTGTATGCGGTGGATTTATTTGCTCATTGCAGCAAACTCCCTGAAACCGGCAAACGGAGAGATGGCGACGGCGATAGGGCGACGCTGCACAATTCAAAAAGTTTTTTTGTGCCCAAGTATCAGTCAAGACTGATTGCTGTTTGAATGATTCCTGAATGGGGCTGATAGAGCTGGCAAAACTTTGGAAATGGCCACTAAGCAGAACGGAAATCACAGGAATGCATTAGTATTTAAAAATGTGTTAAGATTTTTATGTTATATCGAAATATTGGATACAGAATCTCTTTGACTTTGTTAAAAAAAATTAGACCTACAAATGTGTTGCACTACATTTTTATTATTTGTAAATAGTGTAAATTAGTATAAGCTAGATATAAGGTAACACTAAAAAACTATCGTATGTACATATCGATAAGAGACCGTGCACTCGATATTATCATCGAGCTTGCACGATCGAGAATAGGCGATCACTATCAAGTAAGCACAAGCAAGAAGTGGACGCGCGAAGAATAAAGAGACGAAAATAAGAATATTACATATTATTAATTTTTAAATTATATATAAACAAATTAATTAATAATAAACAAATTCTTCAGTATTTTAAAACTTGTAAAGCGCACATGAGAGGAACCCAACTTTGGCCTACCAACATTAATCGTAAAAGAGAGCAGGGTGTGCACCTAAAATTCCCAAGTCCAAGTTCCACGACACACTGCTTTATAACTATCCAGAACGCTAAGCTTTGTCGTCGCCAAAACTAGTACTAAGGAGGCTTAAGGAAAATCGCAGTCAACAAATAAATGTTTGCAAAAATGAGTCATTCTAAAAATATAAAAATTTTAAAAATACATATATTAAATGGCTAGTAATTTTCCTCTCCCAACACTGCGCATTCCATAAATCCCGATCTGATATAACGCTTAAATATATACAACCCCATTGATGCCGCCACGGCGAGCCGCGATAATTGTCATCTGTTTTGCATTATAATACAGCTCTCCACCTCTCTGCCGGCTGACCGACAAGTGCCGCAGATTATTGTGCCCTGTGGGATGCCTCTGATTAAGCCTTGTGCGGCGGACGCATAAATGAAAATTTCATTTTCACAACGCGGCCTCTGCGGTGGCCAGAAATATTTGCCACTAATATGCGGCTTTTCAGGCAGCACAATGGAGCCAGGGAGCCGCATCTGAAATGCATATTTATGAGCCCTGCGGACGCGGACATGTGCGGCTCGGATCGGCCCGGCTCCACTGCATTTGCATTTTGGCCGAGTGCCTAGCCTAGACACAATTCCTCATAATTCGCGGACTGTGCGAAACTCTCTCTTTTTTGTTGCATTTTGTATTTGGATTTTGCAGCAACTGCCACCGACGGTGCCCTTGCCACAGCTTTGCCACATTCTGCAGCACGTACGATGCCGCACAGTGGAATCAGAATTGAAAATGAATTGGCCCGAAATGAATGCAAAACTCCTATCGCCAAAGTGGAATCTATAAGTCAGTCAGACGGGGCATTTCCCGGGGAATCAGGGGAACGTGACCATATTCAGGGGCTCAGTTGGGGTCAAAGAGCAGACTTATCAAGGAAAAATGTATGTTAAAAAAAAGTGAGTATATATCAATCCAAAATAATAATTTCGAGGTGTGACAAAACCATTTTATACCTTATTTAATTACTTGTGTATTCAAAATAATAATTAATTTAGCCTAAATAAAGAAAATGTCATTAGAGGCACTTGGAATATATGATTGAATAAAGTGAAAAGTCATCACATTTTTTCGAGTACGCAATTTAGACTCCAAAAAGCCATAGCACGGATTGGAAATCTATGTTTCCACTGCAATAACATTAATTTATGCCTTCATAAATTACACGCTCATTACATGCCCCGCACAGGTAGCGAGCTTCGTGTTTTCGCGTACTCATAACACGACACATAAGGGGCCATAAAATCAAATTTCATATTTCATATCAGCCTTTCGCCTCACGTCGACCGACCACCACCTGCCCCACCTGGGAGGGTCATAATAATCACGCATTAATATCATAAATTCATGGCTCTAACTACCAAATTCGAGACAGGCTTCTGCCCACCGCTCCCAACTCGCGGGACTGGAACTGGGGCTGGGCCCAGAAATCATAACAATTTGATATATTGGGCGATAGATATGGCCAAGCGTCGTGCATTACAAGTGGGACTGGGAAAACCCCAAGATATAAGGGAGATATCACTAGAAGAGAGATTAAAATATATATATTTTAAGCTAGCACACTTTCTGTTGGATAATATATTTTTTCCCCGATTACAGTCCTCTTTCAAAAAGCTAGTGTATCGACCCGGCAAATTTCGATAATGAATTGGTTCGTGTTCGTGGAAAAAAAGGCCAACCCATCCCTGTAACCCCTTGGCACATCGTTAAAGGGTTCAAAGTTGGGTTATAGTTATAGCCACGGGTCCCGCCCAGAATGCCAGGACACTTGAGGCGGCAGGACAATGCCGTATCCTTTATGGCGGCCTCTTCAAAAGTGTAATTGAACTCCATTGACCGACCGAGTCGGACTGCCGGCAGTACTCGGACCCGCAATAAACATAATGGAACTGCTCGGCTCGACCCATATGGAGTATGAAATTGCCGGCTGACACAATGCGAATCCGAAGGACTCATACATAGTTTGAGCCCGAATATGATATTCCACCCACCCGGGTTGACATTTCAATTTATTTCGCCATAAATAAAGCAATAGAGCCGAACCCTTTCTGCCGACAAAAACCCCATCCCCCGCAAGAAGTTCGCAATTCGCATTCACAATTCACAAAATATTTGTGCCATTGAAGGGGACCCGGACCCCACAGTCGGTCCATTAATTATACGCCCACTTCGCAAGGGCGGGCGGCAGGAAAAGTCAAAATATTGACAGCTTAAACTCTTTGCAGGATCCAGCAATTGTTGTGCCAATGCGACTTGCAATTATTCAAGAGTCGGCCGGCGGAAGAGGAAGCGAAATAATATCCTTTGCTCATATCCGTTTATCATTTTTGACCTTCTGCCCGCTTTCGGCCCCTCTGGTTTCTGATTTGGTCCTTTGTGGCCGCTGATTGAAGGATATTTCGTAGGCTGGGACGCCGGAGAGTTCTCCATTTAAGTTATTGTTTCGCCGTAGGTCCAGGTTCGCAGGACTCTAATGAATTATTATGCCCGGAGAAAGGCAGAGACGCACGCCCTTCTATATCATTTCCGAAACGCCATTCACAACGAGCGAGCTTTGTTGCGAAAATTATTAAATGGCCCGGAATGAATGATTTAATGACCATGCCGGGGCATAATTGCAGGTCCGCAGCGAAGGGTACAAAATTAACCAACAAAAAAAGGGGTTGACCTGGGTTAAAGTAGAGTCCAGGCCAAGTTAAAGCCCCGGGGCTATGTTGCAGGTCGGAAGGAAGTCACGGAGTGCACATAACAATTCTCGGGCAATTTTCCGGGAAAGTGCCAAAACGGATTTCTTCACACCAAATGTCTTTGTTTCGCCGGCTCACATTCATAAAGTCATATGCCATGAAAATTCGGCTGGCCAAGGAGCCAGGACGAGCGTCCTCTGGGAGATATCACAATCAAACCGCTGTGTTCTTTACTACCGCTGCGCCACTTCTAGCCAGGACATCCCGGGCACACAGGACGTGGCCGGGGTTGGCCGGGGCAATTCGCCAAATGGAAATATTATTGGTCTGCATATAAAGTGAATTTTATTCAGAGCTCATAACTTCCTGCCCGGATAATGCACACGTCCTCGAGCTTTGTTGTGTGTTCTCCTTCGAAATGGCAGGACCTGCACCAGAACTGTTGACGTAGCAAATGGATAACGACTCCTGTGCTCGTTTTGTGTCAATAACTGGAATTCAGCACGATAGTTCGTCCATTTATGTTGATGGTACAAGGCATTGGTTTTGTGCATTTTATGGGAGGGGTTTCTCTATCAACTAACTTCACTGAAAGCCATTGAAGATATATATCACAGGATGAATATATAGTTAAACCCTCTTTTTAGTAATATTCGAGATTTAATCTGCAGTATTTAAGGATACATCCTGGTACTTCCCTTTGATATTCACCCTGTTTTTATCGCCCCTAAAGTAGAAAAGCGATGAGTTATCCTCAGTCTCCCCCAGAGTCTCCTCCTGGCTGCACCCGAAGTTATGCTAATTCTTCCAATCGTTAATTTCACGAAATATGCAAATAGTTAATTCAACTGAAAACTTTTCCGCCAATAACCACGATGACGAGACATAAAACGCAGACAGCCGAGCAGCCAACCAGGAGCTGGAGGAAAAAAAAATCCCAGTCGGGTCAAACCTTTTTCACATCTCAGCGATTCGATCGAATGACGAACCTGCGCATTTCGCATTGTTATTAAAAAATGAAAGAAAAAGAAGCGAAAGTCAAGCGGAAAATATCCTTAGACCCGGCGGCATTATCTGCCTGACTGCCTTGGGTTTGGGTTGGGAAAAAACGGAATGAAAATGAAAATCCCACTGGGTGTGAGCTGGGATGGGATCCACAGCGATGGCCGACGACGAGACCCAATCGCTGTGAGAAATTATCATAAAAATCGCGCAAACTCCGTGCGTGACTTTAAAGTCACCGACAGCATCCTTGGGGTGGCTTCCTTCCTTCATCGGTGGTGGCTGGCATCCGCATCCTTTTTAATATTCCCGTCATACGCGTTGTCATTTTTGTTGTATTTGATTTTAATACGAATTTCACATTTTACAATCAAATTAATTGGTCACGCTGCCGCAGAATTACACCCGTCGAAAAGGGATACAAGGACACCCAGGGCTTGAGCCAACAAACAAGTTCCGGCCTTCCAGAGTTCGGTAAGGGATGCATCCATCCACCTCCTGTTGGCGGAAAGGGATGGCCAAGGAACTTATTGCCATTGTCTGGCCGTGCACGTGAGGCCCACGGAGCGTCGCTAATTTATGCAAATATTGACTCAGTCCACGGTTCAGGCCCTGTTCAATTAGTTCCGCGATATTTATTATTTTGTTCGGGGCGAATTTTGAATATTCAATTTCGCCCGATTGCCGCGTACAAAATGCTCAATTTCATGGCTGCCGCCTTGAGCCTCCAAATTAATTTGTAATTCGTTGGCAATTTGGCAGATGAATTATCCCCTGGCCGGATTCACCACGCCCTTCCGACGCTAAATGCTTGGATTTATGTGCGACTATTTGCATATCCCGAACTTATTCCCAGAGTTCAACACTCTCATCTGATCGGATCCGACACGCCCCGTGTCATCATTTCATATTTCATCCGGCGATCGCCCGGCGGGCGGTCTTCCGTCAAATCGGCGGAGATTAAAGATGGCCAGAAGCGCTGGGAGGCCCCATAAATCGCACGGATTCCTCTTGAAAAGTTCAAAGTGAACTTGAGTAAATTTAGACATCGGCCAGCGTTTGATCAGCAGCAGCCGGATGATCACCAGGTTGGATCTAATGAAGATATATCGCAAATCGCAGCACGACACCAATCAAATCTGGAGGGCAGGAATTTTAGACGTTCAATATGCGGTGGGGTTTCGAGTGGGGGCTAAAGGTTATTGAAAGTGATTATTATAAACTAAGAGCAGGGAATATAATAAACGTTCTACGGGAGAGGGTAATAATTCATTTATTAGAGGCTAAATATATTTATATCAGTAAGTAATTGGCAGGGTTTTAAGGAAACACTTCTGATATGAAGTCTTGTGTAGAAGCGAAGTTACTTCTGGCAATATTGCTAAGCTAATAATTCATAGTTAGTAAAAAAGGAAGTCCCAACCCTTTTCATTGCCTTATTCCAGTTGGTACAAACTATATAAGTAAAAACTAACCCCAGATCCGGTCGGACCATGGCCATGTATCACCTTGTTTACGCTTGTTTGGGATGCATCGACACTCCGCTCCGATCGACAGCATAAACAAAGGCCCGTTGCAGATGAGAAACTACGAGTAGGAGTCTCCACATTGCCCCACCACCACTCCCTGGCACTGCACTGTTCAATAAAAAGGGAAAATAGACTCATAAATCAGCAGATTAATATTTTATGAAGTGTATTGTATCGCTGGCTCTGTCCGAATTGGAGAAAATCGAGCAAACAGAGTTGCCTGCCTGGGTATATGTATTTTTTTTTTTGGGGGTGGCGGGCTGACTTTCGAGGGCCTCGGAACAAACGACTTCCCTTTGTTTACCATAAATTCGTTAATAGACGCTGCCGCGTGTAAACAAATCACTTAAACATTTTCAAATTGACGCCTGACATGATTTTTTCGCTCCTCGAGGCGAGAGGAAGAGCGAGAGCAGTCCACATCGATAGATGAATATTTATTTAGTTGTTGAAGTACGGGAAGTATCTCAAATTGTAAATCTACTTGTTGTTACATCGGATTTTCCTGTTACCTAGCCTTGCCTTGCCGCCGGAGATGGCAAGTGGAAACTGGCTTGGTTCGGTGGCTCCGAAGTTCCGAATGCCGAATGCCGGAGGTCCAGCTTGCGTCGCAGCCATCAAGTGCCAGTGGAGATGGGCGGAGGCAAGGGAAGGTGCTTTTCCGAGGTGGGTCTGAATAGTATGTGGGTCTAGTTGAGAGGTTTGGAAATTAAGAACTAGCTTAGTATTCTAATTATTAATTTGGAAACATAATAAGCTAGGTAGGAAGGTGTTTAGTTCGACTGAAATATATTATTTTTAGGGGGACACCTTCTCCTATAGATAACCCCTCAATCCACCCTCGTTGCAATAATAAAAAATGCTGCAGCTCTTGCAATTAGTAATCAAGCATCGCGACCGGCCGAGTGAGACATTGGCTCGCTTCAGATACAAGCACGAGCGGTGGAAATTCGGGGGGAGAAAGTACGAGTACGAGTACGAGTACGAATACGAGTATCTCGGGAGTGTCAGATACAAATGCGCATACGAGTACAGATACGAGTACGACAATCTGTCGGACGGAGTTTTATGAAAAGTTCAATTAATTAGCGCCGATTTCCCCCCTGCACTCCCATAAATTTATAATCAATGCATGCATTTTGTGCTTTTTTTTTCAGCTACAACAGCAGTAGCTGCCGAGGACGTCGCGCCGTCTGCCAGCTGCCAATACAATTCATTTGCGCCACATCACCTGGCAGCCAGCTCCTCCCGCCCCCTGCCGACCCCCTTTAGGAGCTCCCCCCCTTCGAACCCCATCGATGGATGAAAACAAATTGTGGCCCTGCATCTCCGGCTTCAGTTCGGATTCTATTCCGTCTGACAGCACACGTTCCCTTGGCCTTTTTTATGTGTCTTCCTCGCCTCGTTGGGCTTTCGTTTTCTAGTCTTTTTCTCCTTCTTTTTATTTGTAAACAATAATTTTTTACAATATTCGAGTCTGAGCTGCAGATGCATCTGCAGCATCAGCACTCCGCCATCCATCTTGTGGATACAACTGGCTCATACTCGGGCTCTCCGCTTCCATGCTGCAGTCTGTTTACGTTATTAAATTCGTTCTGCAATTGCCTCTAAGCACAAGGTAAATATCGTAAATTTAATGCATTCCGAATATCCGAATTTCGGGGCCCATTAACTAGGCTAAGTTATGTGCATATGCTGCAATGGCTGTTAATATTTTTATGATGACTAAATGGGGGATTTTAAGGGTATCTGAAAATGAAGAGAGAAAACTCTAGGAGAGAGAATTTAGCTTAAGAACTGTACCTTAAATAAATGCATAATAATAAATGATATAGTTACAGGCCCACTAAAATTCCTTAACTATTTATGCAGAGAGTAGAAACTTTTACTTAAATTCCAGAATTGTAATTGAAAATTCCTAACCATATTCAGGAACCCATAAATATTTTTAGTGTCTCGCTGAGAAAGTTAGTAGGCAATTGATTACGCGTGTTATTTTCGTGGCGATCACCTTTTATGGTTAACCGACAAATGGGCTTTATGAGTGGGTGCTTATGCTACTTGCGGCTATTTAAATGAATATGTATCCCTGCCCCCAAGGGGCACTAATTGGTATTGAAGACTAACCGCCGGCCGGCGGCGCCAGCGGCGGCTTCTGACAATTCCATCGAGTTCAGCGGATGAAGGGGCACCTCCAGGCGGCCGAACCACAAGATACACGCGATAAGTCAACGCGAGTCAGAGCTTTGACAATTATTATTGCTCAAGTGTCAGGGACAAGCAGCCACAAACATTGCCAAGTCGAAGGTATCCGTGAGATACGACCTGCGGCACAGTACACTGAAACAGAAGTCAATTAAGGGGGAAAGTCTGAGGTGGCCACAAGGATAAAATAACTATGAACCTGTCAAGGAAAAACTTCTTTAACTTTGAATAAAAAACTTAATGTAATACATTTTTAAATAGATTATCCATGTATTTATTATTAGCTATTAATAAAAAATTATTTTCTCTTACAATCTAGCTTTTTTTACTCTTCATAGCTACGATTTGGATCTCAAAATTAACCACACCTTTTCTACCTTTTATTCCCAGTGTAGGACGTCGACATGCGCATGCGCAGACGTTCTCGACATATTCGTGGTGTGATATGTCGCCTGGCGCTGCCAGCTCTGTTCTCACAGATTTCAATCACGTTTCTAATGATTTTTATGACGGAAAATTGAACCTTTATTTATCTAACCATCCATCTACCCATCCATCCATCTATCTATCTATATATCTATCGGATGTCTATCGGCCGTGCGATACCTGCATCGAGGCTTGTGGCTGTAATTTTAATTCGACTCTGTCGCCAATTGGCCGCCAATGTTTCGGGGCTTATAACGCCTAATTGCGCCGGATAACTCCCTGCCTACCCATAAAGCAAAATTTGTATGGCTCGGATGGGTTATGGAGGGGAC
>JAEIIF010056068.1:0-36959 GCA_018874455.1 Drosophila trapezifrons | reverse complement strand
TTTTCTGAAAATTTGAGTATAATCGGATGATAAACATGGAAGATATTAGCAAAAATGTGATAACTTTAAGACACCGCCCTATGACGCTGATGTTGCAAACTGTAGCCGACAGGTGGCGCGTTCGAGCCATGGCTGCTTTATTAGAAACAGAAAGAATCCACCAAGTATTTAAATTCTTTGAAACAAAGCTCTTGCCCAGTATTTGTTTAAACATTTTATTTCGAGGCCAGTTGTTTACAAATTAGTCTTAAATCCCTTTCATAGTTCTTTAGCTTTGATTTGTTAAGAATACCCAATTTTAAACAGAATATTTCCATGGTTATTTCAGTATCTAGCGTTGTTTTAAAGCACATTTTCGTGCCTTCCGAAAATAGATCTTAAAAGCAATAAATTTCCTTATTGTTTTAATGCGATTCTGTCAGAGAACGATTAAGGTTTCCATTGTTAACATTTAATTTCCTACGCAAGTCGTTAAGCGAAATAAAGCAAATGCCAGAGGCAAGATAATGAATGAGATAATGATTTATTCACCTCCATGAGTTAGTTCTAGCTTTGTTGAGTTATAAATCCACATCAGTGCTGATCTTTGCCCTAGAATTCCCTTTTAAAATCCTTAATTTAACCGAATACTTTCCCTTTTAGCCATATCAGCTATACCAAAAATCGTCTGTGAGACGATCCATGCACTGGAGCTGCACGATGAAACCCCGTCGTGGAAGATCATGGACAACAAAGGGCGTGTCACGGTCGTTCTGCACTGGGATCAGCGGCAGGGTGGAGGAAGCAGCGGCGGCGGCGGTGGGGGAAGCGGTGGCGGCATGTGTTCCGGCCTGGGCAGTAGCAATGGACTGCTCTCCTCCGACAAGTACTCGCCCTCGAAGAAGGGCCTCTCCGCGCAGAGTTCGCTGGACAACAAGTCGGTGTCGTCGCAGTCCTCCCAGCCACGCTATGCCAGCCCCCAAATAACGGTGATCAGCGACGACGGCCCGGCGAGCATATACCATCCCGGCGGCGTTGTTCTGCCACCTGGAGTTGTGATACCCGGCGGCAGCAGGCGCCTCTCCAAGCAGGGCAGCTCCTTCGACAGTAACGTGTCGGGTGTCGGCGTGGGAGCGGTCCACGTGCATACGCCGGAGTGCGCCCACCACGCCCACACGCCCAGTCGGGCGGGCAGTCCCAGCACCACGGAGTGCGACTTCCACTGCTGTGCGCTGCACGAGGAGGGGCGCAAAATAGCCGTGCACAAGAGCGTGGCCACGTCGCCCATTCAGGACGGCAGCTGCAGCAGTCCCCAGCCGCAGTCGGCACCCTCGGTTATGGATCCTATGCTGGGCGGCAGCGGCGGCGGCGGTGGAAGCGGCAGCATGCAACGCCGCTCCTCGGGAGCCAAGGGCCATGTGCGTTTCCTGGACATAGCCCCGGAACGGGATAGCTCCGAGAGCGAAACGGAGAACACGGTGATGGAGGACGACAAAACGACGACGGAGAAGTTTCTGCTGCTGATCGACCAGCTGTCGGTGGACCAGAAGCGCCACCTCAGCATCAAGGACATCGGCATCATACTGGAGCGCCTCAACTCCAAGATTCTCGACGTGGAGCGGTTGGATCGCGAGTCCGAGTCGGACGACTGCTACAACTGGACGATAAAGGCGACAATACGCGGCGATGCGCTGCGCGAACTGGGCGTCATCTACAATGGCAACTACTATGCCATCTCCGAGCATCCCGGCTACAAGGAGGAGCTCGAGGAGAACGGCGAGGAGGTCGAGGAGGAGGAGGAGGAGGATGAGGAGGACAGAATTTAGACAGGAAGGCAGGCAGGCAGACCGGGCAGAACCACAATTGGAAGGTATCAATAAACTAGCGCATTTTACAAAACAAAAAACAACAAAAAATTAACAAAAAAAGGATAAACAAGTAAATTATATATAGGAGTAGCCCAGCAGCTCAACAACACACACACACCCACACACGAACAGCCACACACAACCACATGCATACATATATACATTATATACTTATATAAAATAATTACGAGAATATAATAATGCAAGTCGCACACATTGTACAATAGTGAAGTAAGCATAAACGTGAATTATAAAAAACGAGGCGAATGGAAGTAAAGCCCAGCCACAACACAACACACCACACACACTCATACACACCCACAGAGCCCACAAGAAACATATAAACGAAGCGCGAAACCAGGTAATCGCAGTTTTTGTAGCATTTAGCGAGAGAATTCTCATAGACGGGGACCGACGTTAAGCGAAGGAGAGAATATCTAAATCGAATTGGAGTAACAAGTTCAAAAGTTGAAAGCCCGCACCACAGCCATGCACTTCCGCATCCGGCGGCGATCAGTTGCATCCACCGGAACCCAGAGCCCAAAAACCACTTCCCCCCACCCCCATATATTCCCTGTGTTATTATCATTATTATTATCGTTGTTGTACAATAGATGTCTCGTGTTCCGTTGTGATTGTGTGCCAAAATAGCCTTATTTAGTTGGATAGACCCCCACATACACAGACTGCCACTCGAGTCAAGTCAGGAAATCTAATCTGAGCCCAAAGACTATAAGTTGTGAAGAAAGAAAGATATAGATAACAGAGACTATAAATTGTTGTTGCCAAAATGAAGAAAAAAAGATGGGGAGATGATGTACACTGAAAGTCTAACTGTTAGTTCAGTCGGTCTCTCGTATCCTATGTAGTGTTGTTCCTCAGAGTTCCTCAGTTGGTATTTTGTCCCCCAAAGCCTAAGAAAAAAAAAGAAAACTGGGGTGCCTGCGCCTTTAAAATCGCTTTCGGTTTGAAATCAATTGAAAATAGTGCCCAAAAGTATGCTACAAAACCTTGGATCTCGCTCATTGCCTACCTTTGGACACCTTTTTTAATGCTTTCAAAATCTATAAAGATTTCGGTCGTACAGCACCCTGGATAATCGCATTTGTATAGTTCCTGGACAGCGAACACTCGTCGATTTGAGGCCTATTATTTGTTAATGTTGCTGCATTTTCTAACCCCCAAAAAAGCAAACAAACTCTCTGAAAACCATTCCCGACGAATCATCCGCATTTGCATTCGCATCAGCATGTAAAACTGCCGTTATTTGTAGTGTTGTCAAACGTTCAACAAAATCGCGCACAATGTTAAAATTAAACACAGAGAATAGAAACAATAAGCAAAAATGATGCCCGATTGATTGATTGATGTCGAACAGACTAAAAAAACAAAAATATAAAAGAAAACTCAATGTGTAGTAGATATAGACCGCGCCCTGCATCTCACCATCGTTAATTGGGTAAAGATCAAGATCCATCGGAAGTCTCACACACACACCCACGATCGCAATCGAAAATGTATGTAGTTGCAAGCGAAAAACACTGCCAAGATCGCGCCATCAGATATCCGCATCGTTTAGGCTTCCACTTCCAGAACTTTGACTGTTCCATACGGGTATCAAGCAATCGAGTAAAATGAGCGATCGGCTTTATAGAGGTTTCTGTCTAAGATCAAGAATATGTTTGCAGAGAAATCAAGGACCCTTTTTGGTAAAATTATTAAAAATTTTAAACTTTTAAAGTTCCAAGAAGTTTGGTTTTGCAAAAGAGTTCTTGGATATGGTATTTAGAGAGGATTTACCTTCTGTTATAAATGATATTGATAATATTTTAAATATTTAAATTCAATTTAAGAAGTAAACTTGAGAACATATTCTCGATCCTAGACAGTTGGTCCCTTGGTGCCCTGTCATTACATCTTCCCCCAGTTGTTTCCCAAGCAGCCGTAGCTGGTCTACGTGCTCGTCACTCTGTCCTGGACCAAATCTATGGACATGAGAGAGCCGGGAACTAACCGCTGCTCCATCAGATCACCAGACAACGCGAGCAGCACAGGGAACCAAGCGAGACTGGACAAGTAAACAGTGCCGAGGTCAACCACAAACTGTATCCCGCTCTAGAAAAACTAAGAATACTAACAAATAAACAAAAAAAAAACGAAATAAAAATGTAAACGAACGAGGGAAGTGGCGAAAAGAGAAAGCGATTTTTAACAGACGTTTGTCAAAGGCACAAATCGAAACCATTAGTGTGGGAAATTAATGAAAATTCAATGAAAACCTAGTATGTATAAATGAAAAATTGAAGTTGATAATTAATTGATAACGATAATAAAGCGAAGAAAGCAAATTGGGATTAGTCAAGTAAAGTAAAGCGAGGAGATGAACGTTAAACGAGAACTCACAATTAGCGAAGCGAAAAACAAATTCATTAGCGTTGTTTTAATTTATTAGTAAGTCGAGAACGGCAAGAGCGACCCAAAACCAAAAACCAAAAGCCAAAAACAAAAACAAAAAAACACGACGATGAATATATCTCTCCATGTGTATGTATGTATGATTAAAGGACCGAGTTCGAGTACGAGAAACGAGGGCGGGGAGCCGATTTATGAATGTAGATCGGAATCGAATCGAAGGCGTACTCAGCAAACATTACATAGTTATAAGACGGGAACTCGCAATTGATAACTCAACTTCCAAAACCGATACAGACTTCTTCAGCTGACTTCCATAATCATAATCATTGTTAACACTTAACTATAGAGAATTAACGCAATAAATGACAAGCAGAGAGACACACTTACACACACACTAGTTCCGGTTGCGTTAGTTAGGTTTTTCCGTTCCGAACCCGAGATCCTGAGTCCAAAACACCCCCCTTCTGAGTCCGAGACAAATCCCGTTTCCGTTTCCGTTTCCGGTTCCCCTGCCCCTCTCCATCTCCACTCAGACTCGTCGTCGTCACACACTCTGTGTAAATGCAATCAGTTAGATTTATAAGATGGGCTCCCCGGATGAAGAGGCATTAATTAAGCTACAAAACAAATTTGCAAATAATATTCATAGAGAGAGCGAGGAGTCGAGGAGCAGCAGCATCATCATGGTGCAACATCATGCGTTACATTGTTTTAATATGAGAATTACGAATAAATTGATCAATTAACATATACACATACAACAAGCAACAACAAAAAGAAAGCGTGGAAACAAATTACAAAACTGTTTTTATTAATTTTGTTAAAACGATAATGAAATCATTAAAATAACTCTAAATAAAAGGACAAGTGAACAAAGCTAAGCGAATAACAAACGACAGATTAAAATTAATAACATATATATAAATCGATATATAAATACACACACTCACACACACACACACACACACTCAAAACATGAAGCAGAAAAAAAGCAAAGCAAAAAAAAAAACATAAATTCAATTAAAAAGAAACAACAAACAGAGAAGTTAAAACGAAGGCAGAAAAAAAGTTAAAAGAACAAGCTCATGTCGCAGAGGGAGACGTTAAGCTAAAAAAAAGAAATAAAATAAAAAAAAAACAAATTTGTTCACAGTGTAAATTGTAACACACAGAGAGCGAAAAAAAAGAGGGAGAGACGAAGTGAGAGGCATGTGAGCGAGGAGCTATTATTAAAACATTAAACGATTTAAACAATAAAAAACCCGAAAATAAATAAAACAAAAAAAATACAAAAATTTAAACCAAAAATTCGAGAACTTGTGTCTATTTAACCGGAACTCGCATCGATAAACATTCAACTGGGCGTGTAAATATTCGGGGGATTCACTGCAATGTTTATTAAACATGAATGAACATGAACTTAGAGGTTGTCTACATTTCAACAATAAATTATTGAGCCAAACAGTTGAACTGAACAGTTTATTGCCACCGCACAACCTGGAGGGAGCTATGTGTGTATATAGTAGAGGTGGAGAAACATCGATGTTTTTGAACTTTTTGAAAACATCGATGTTTTATGACGACTATCGATGTTTTTCACATCATTTTTTTTAAACATCGATATTTTGTTGAAAATATCGGAAGACAGCGATGTTTTTTATCGATGTTTATTTTTGAAACATCGATTTCCGCGACCATCGATGTTTCTCCACCTTCTTTCTATATAGCTCACTTCCGATATGGCAAACGATGCGTTTCATAACCATAAATGATACATGTGGAGGTCGCCGTTTAACGCCTGCTTTTTCTCTGTCTAAATATAGTTTTGAAACGCACTGTTGGAGGCAATACAGTGTATTCGTTATAATATAAAGTCTGTGTGCTGATTAAGTGCACGTCGGGCATACTTATATATGGTCACGCATTCACAGCAATCGGTAACAATCAGTAACAGTAAGGCTAATCACTAGGGACCTGCCCGATGGCGGTACCCAAAATAAACAACAATAAACAAATACTTATTGCTAGCTAGAACCACATTGAGCCAGACGACACACATTCACATTTGGTGATAAAAACAATGCACAGGCACCAGTACGTATACGTTATATGTGGTCATTACTCATCTAAGATGGGGTACGTTGGTTGCGTTCTCAGTTGCGAGATAATTGAATTAAGTAAGTCACTTATCGAACGCGTGACTAACAGTTAATTGAGCGCTTCGATTAGCAGCCGCAGCACTTAACCTCACTCAGAGCAATTGCCAATTTGTCTGTTTATCAAATCTACAGTCATCTACATACACACATATAGTATATATATATCATATAGTATCGGTTAGAGTCGTTATTAGGTCGTCTGTGTGTGTCTTGTGTGCTTTGTGATACATTTGGTGCAGATATGTGTACGGTATTGGTATTGTCTTTATTCGTTGTTGTCTTATATAAGTTAACAAGTGCGTCTAAGTAGTATTAAGTTAGTTTTGACTTTGATTAGATTTACAGGCTAAGGATTATCACTAAGCATGGAGGGTGGTGGTACGACATAACTATACTGGGCACACGAGAAGAGAAGGAATCAAACGGAGTCAATCAGCCCGGCGTCTGCAGCTTGCTGCTGGATCGCGAGAACAGGACCTTCTTTAGTATATTCGGCTGCCACTTGATCGAACTCTTCTTGCTCTCCGACGTCGTGGAGATATTGGAGCTACTCGCACTGAGCGTCCGCTCCCGCTCCGTCACATTGATGGTGCTCACGGAGTGGGCATGCCGCAGGGGCTTTCCACTGTCGCTCTTTGGTGTCTTGCCAAAGCTGTGCGTGAACTTGCGCAGAAACCGATCCTTCTTCTTGGGCTTGAGCTCCGGCAGCGGCAAGCTGGTGTCACCAGACACCGAAACAATTGTGGTTTCCGCTTCCGGCACACTGTTGCAGCTGTTATTGTAGCTGGGCATATCGGTGACGTCCTTGTCGTTGATCTGTATCCGTATGCTCGGCGTGGTGACGCGCTGTGGTGCCGATTCCTCCATGGGCGAGGGTCTGAATAAGGAAAATGTACTTTAAATTGAGAATCTGGGCGGTGTTTGTTGTGTTTTTTGGTAGAAAGTAATCTTGGGAGATACAGATAAAACCTTTTCAGTTGATTTTTCCTTTTTAAAAGCTATATAACTCATAAGCAGTGTTGAACTGGCATGAGTTCTTTCTTTATGTATATTTTAATATGAAATAAATAGGCAAATATCCTCCTAAAACACCAGGTTTCTCACCTACCTCGTACAAAAAATTCAAATTAAAATTCCTACAATAAGTACTATGGGTACTAAAGTATATTACCCATACGCCGTGTGGTATTTGCTAATATATTTTGTTTACAGCATTTTATGTGCTAATTCGCAGCCTCTAAAAGTTATTGCAAACAAAAAGCAAGGACTTGAGTTAATACAATTAATATTAAACCATAATTTAGACAAGTACTATTCTGGTTTATCTTCAGCAAAGCGCTTAATTCGATATTATACACCTTACAATCGTTCAGAATTATCTCAAGATTACGTTTTACCAATAATTCAATCACATGACTTCTCCAGCCACTTGAAGCCACCCACTCGAGGGCGGAATCTAAATTAGATAACACTCACGTTTGCACCTGTCGCGGCGCGTAGATGGAAAAGGCGTCCAGGTCGTGCAGCGACCTGGCCAGCTTGTCCCAGAAGTTGAACAGCTTGGAGTCGCCGGCGTACTTGATGTGTGTGTAGATGCCCAGGGTCTGGGGTATGTGCATGTCTGTCTTGTACAGAATGGGTATGATCTTGCGAGTGTGATTCTCTACGAGAACGAGGAAACTGGTTATTTGGACCGACCTACGGCTACGCTCAGGCAGCAGCAGCAGCATCACTCACCGATTTGTATCTTCTGGGTGAAGTTCACAAGGTACGTGTTCTCCGGACTCCGGAGAAACTCCTCGGTGAGCACGACAATCAGGTGATTACAGCGGGTGGCCATGAAGTGGGAGAGCTGGACATGCTCGAAGGGAACGCCCATGAGCATGTCGCGGTGACGCAGGAAGAGCTGTTGACGAAGATTACTTAGTTTAGTTGGCATTCCCAAGGCAGGTAATGACTATATCAACTCACCCTGAGATTGTACCTCTCCGATTCCAGATTATTCATGATCTCGGTGGCATGATCGATGTCTGCCTCGGCGTACAAAACGCAGGCATTGTATCGGGGCAACGGTTGACCCATCTGCACGCAACGCTGATCCTCGTCGCTCAGGATTTGGACACTCTGGCCCACTGTGATGTTGTTGCTGCTGCTGTAGTTGCTGTTGTTGTTGTTGGCCTCGAAGCAATCGCTAGGAGGCGGAGGACAAGCCTCTATCAGAGCGGCCTGTCGCTGCTCCCGCTTGACGTTATAGCGACTGGTGTCCTTGGCTGCAGATCAAGAATAATATTATTGATGGAAAAATGCTGCTAAACTTCTTTAATAAACATTTTGTGTTGGCAATGAAGAGCATTCGATTTTGGCCTCTAAAAATCAAACTTCCAATTTGCACGTTTTCCTCGAACACTAATTAAGTTTTTGGCCATAGATAAAATACCTACAACGCTGTGAAACATCTTTCTAGAATGAAGAATTCGATTCCTAGACCGAAAACAAAATACATATGTTCAAAGTCAGCGCCGTTTGTTATTTTGAAATCAACAAACAACAACAGCCTAGTGTGTTTAGAACGCAAATTCTAGAATCAACAACGGGAATCTAGGAAAGGTATGTTTCTTTTATTTTTAAGCATTTAATTTAATCAGAAATGGGTACATTTTCTTTAATTAAATACATTTCCTTTGAGATCTAGGAATCTCAGTAGAAGAAAACTTATTTGTTCAGTCAGTTTAGATAGGAAGACTTTTTTATGCATAAATCTCCTGTCAAAAAAAAACATTTCAATGAAGTTTAAATATCTAAAACCATTTAGTCGGGGGTTTTTTCTAAGACAGCAGTTTTTGTTAGGTAAACTTATAGGTAAACCTTATTTCATAAATTATTAACAAATTTCCCTCAAAACGAATAGAGGCTTTGACAAAATTATTGTCTATACATCTTCGCTTATGGCACTGATTTTTACGAGCTGAGTAATAGAATTAAAACAAAACTCGACTGTTTTTGGCTAATAAATATAATAATCATTCCCAAATTATAGTTCCCTTTTTTTTTTATAGCTTATCTGTATGTATTTCAACTTGTGTTGTTTATTCATCTAATGATAGTTTGCGTTATATAAAGTTAGATAAGATAGATATAAATGCTATCTAGATGAGCTTGGATAACGCGTCACAAACGTTCCCACAAACATTATGGGCAACGCGAAATGTTTTTGCTAATAATAAATCTAACTACTTATCTTTTGAATAGCTTTACTCAATGAGTTGGTAATAAATACAGCCAGCCCAGACAGGAATAATTGTCGCAAGACTCCCCACAAATATGCAAACAATCACGAAATGTGGTAATAATTCATATTTGTAATCTTTTATGTGCTGTTTCAGTAAGTTTTCAGTAACAAACAAAGTGTTAAAAGCTTGAATAACTAACAAACCAGATTTTCCCAAGTATTATCCGATTTATAAGGGCTTATTCTTTGTGCATTATAAGAAATAAATCCCAATAAATGGATAAATGTTTTGAGAACATTTATTAAAGGAAACTATGAAGTTTAGCTAGATTCTACTGAATATCATGAACATATTAAGCCTATAAGCATTATATATATATATTTTAGAAGGATTAACCTATTCTCCATATATTTCTAGTATGTTTCTACTATTTTATATCATTATAAGCATTATAAACTTGAAAAACCTACCCAAATTCTCTTGGATATCATCACAGACATCCCATCGATCGATGATGCCCAGAAAGTTCTCCAGGTGGCCGACCTTGGCGGTCTGCGGACTCCGCTGGCTCCAGCTCATAAGTACCAGATCCATGGGATTGTTGGCATTCTCATCCACGAATCCCTTCTGCTTGGCCAGCTCCGAAATGCCGCGCCAGTCCCGCTGGTAGCCCTCCTCCGATCGCAGAACCTTCTTGCGGTTGAGCATGCGCGACAGCTGGGTGCGGGTCTCCATGCTCAGCTCGGAGAGCGGTGTCTCATTGAAGTGTCCCGAGCCGGTGGAGGAGTCCATGACTCCCATTCCCATCCCGCCGCCGCCGCCGCCCGTCTCGGCCACCACCATGCTGGCAGCGGTGCGATAACGTCGATAGCTGACGTCAATGTGGGAATGTGGACGCGGTTCAAGCTGGACGTGGTGGCTGTGGTTATGGGAATGGGAATGGGTATTGGAATGGATGTGGAAGTGGGAATGGGTAGCCGCCGAGTGCTGCTGCTGATGGCATACAAATCGAGGGCGCATTCGCACTTGGCGCTGGCTTTATTGGAATAATTGGTGTTTGTTTGCTGGTGTTTGCCTTTATTCCTCTCCTTCGCCGTCGCCGCCGCTTACTCCTCCTTTATCAACTGACGTTTATCAGTCGAGAGCGCTCACACAATAATAATAAAAGAGAAGCGCGTGAGTTTTGCTATTGTTTTTCACGTTCTTCTTTTCTTTTTTCGTTGAGATCGCGCGTGCTCTGTTGCGGGCGGATGGAGCTGGAACTGGTTACGCGTCCGGGGGGGTGGGTGGTGGTGTCAAGTCAGGGGGGCATGGACAGGGGCAGGGGGGGCGGCAGACGACCGTCCGCGAAATGTGCCGCGGGTGACCTCCAGCACCTTTGCCGCGTCACCGTCGGCGTTGTTTTTGTCGCTCGATTGTTGGGGATTCAAATTCGTTTTTTATTTATCTGTCTGCTGCTCGATCTTCTTGTCTGGCGAATGATTTTTGTTTAAATATTTTATATATATATTCTCGCTCGCCTGCACACACACATACGCGCGCACTAAACACAAAAATAAATTTCGACTTGGCGAGATTGCGAGTGCGGTGCGTCCGCTCGGGTTTGTTGTTTTTTTTCGACTGGTTCTGTCCGCCGTTTTGTGCTTTTGTTTCTGCCCCGTTGTCTTCCTCTCTTTCTCTTTGCCCTGCTCCTTCCTCGCTTGTTTATTTTGGTTTCATGTCCACGCGGAACGCTGGCGGGGTCACAGGCGGGGGGGTGGGATAGCGGAACTATCAGCTCAGCTGCTTCTGGTCTGGCGGCTGTTTTTTACTCGCTCCCGCTATTTACACACTGGCTAACTGCTAATTGCTAATTAATATATCTTATTTTTTTTTCTTTCTTTCTTCGTTTTTTTTCTGCGCAACAAAACAAGCTGAGCACAGATCGCGATAACGATAGAAGCTTGGGGCTGGTGTTATCGATAGGCAAAAAGCTTCGGTGGGGCAGCTTTGGGGCTTAGTATTTTGTGCCAGGCTGGGGAGCTGGTCATACTGAGAGCTTAAATAGCTTATGTTGGCGCTTCTTGTTTTCAATAGCTTTCAACAGGTGGCGCCATTGGGCACTTTTGGCAATTTTGACATTATTTTTCTTTTTAATGCTTAACGTGGAAAACTATTTGTTTCTAACGATTTTGAAGGCATACATTAATTAAAGTGAAGCAGCTCTAGCTTTATACTTTATTAGTCAACCATTCCTAGCATTTTTTGGCTTAGTTTTACCCTTTTGCTGACATTTTTGACCTGCATTTTCCTGAAAGAATTCTGTCTTTAATGTTAAATAACTTTTATTGTGGGGTTTATTTATTACGGAAACATATTTAATCATTTTTAAGGACAGATTATAATTTTTCTGAGATGTGGGAATGATAATAAAAACCAATAACACCACGATATAATTTTTAAAACATTGTTTTTGCCTTTTAAAAATCATAAAAGCCCTTGAGACACTAGAATGTGATAAAATTCTAGTTTCCACTAGAAATTAGGCTGTAAAGTTTTTAAGTGTTCACACCTACAACTCCATAGATAGTTTCCACTAGAAATAAGGCTGTCAAGGTTTTAAGTGTTCACACCTATATTTAACTCCATAGATCTAAAAGCAATACTTACCTCCCTGTGAACAAAGCAAATAGTCCAATTAAATTCCATTAAGAAAAGGAAATGGAACCTTCACCCCGCATATTACGTATACGCATAAATAATACAACAACGTCGTCGTCCACTTGTAAATTCAGTTTATTTTCATTTGATTTTTCTTCGATTTTGTTTTGTTTTTGTTGTTCGCTGCCTGCATATGTGCTTTCCAACAGACTCCAGTTACAAATACTGAGTTATACTTACTACGCAGGTGACACAAATTGATTTATCGCTTGTATGGCTTCTGTTTGACTTTGAGTTTTACTTTTTCATTTTTCATTTGACTTTTTTTGATTTGCATTTGCAACATTTCTTTTGCTTGATGAATAAAACGCTGAAGGCGTTCAAATGTATTTTTTGTTGTTAAATATATATTTGTTTTTCGCTTGCTTTGTTTATGGTTTATTTGTTTTTCGTTTTTCTTTATTTGGTTTTTCTGCATTTCCCAGCAACAATTAACAGTTAAAGTTGATTCCTTCCACACACAAGTTGAAGTGTATTATTACCTGTTTTTGTTTGATTTCCGTTCTTAATTTATTAAATGTTGATTTACTTGGATAAGCCCACTCATTATTTATTTATTTACTTGGAATTTACCCATTTTGTGTAATGTGTGTTGTCCTATTTACAATACATTTGCTGTGTGTGTGTGTGTACTTGTCTTTCGTTATATTTTTCATTTGTAAATAATTGCTCAAACTGGATTGGGCACCAAAAGTCTCTCGTTCAAAGGCTAAAAAGTTTGATTTTTACTCGAGAAATAATTTAGTTATTCATTAATGTATGCTGCTTGCTTGTGTGTCCTTCTATTATTCATATTTTTGCCCTAAAACGTTACGAGTATTTCAATTACATCAATTTACTTGCTTCGATCGTAGTTCTTGTTCTTGATTTTTTTTTGTATAATAATTCAGCTTACATTTTTACATTTATCTAGCCATAATTACAGACATTAGTTTTGTATGGTTTTAATTAGTTTCCATTGAATTTACCTCGCCTTCCGCCTCAGTTAATCTCCAGTTAATCTTCTTGTTAGTTTATAGCATGCGGTTAAATCAAGTATGCAAACCTAGTGGATACATCCTCCTCGCTCCTTCACTTTTGTTAAATGCAATTATCAAGCACAATGTTTTCGCTTCTGCTTTTGTTTATATTAAATATCCCTTGTGGTTGCCACGTGTGTTTGTTAATCTGAATTTAATTTATTTTAGCCTCCGTAGTGTGCCTTTGGTCAATTATGGTATTGATTCCAGGGCCAAGAAATGCAAATTTTACAAATCTGAATGAGGTGTCTGTCTGTCTTTGACGTACTTGTATTTGCATTTAACAACAACTCCCCTTCGCTCTAAGTAGATTAAGTGTCTATGTTTACAATTTATTGAGCTAATTTAAAGCTTTCCATTTGTTTTTCGTCCTGCCCGCCATATCGAACGCCTGCCTCCTCCGCTCGCCATGTAGCCCCAAGGAATATGCGAATTTTCCAAAAGATGTTTTCAATCAAAATAGAAAAGAAAATTGATTTCTAGAAAAAGAAATATTTAACAAACTCTTTCAGTGTTCAACAAAATTTTTTTAAAATAAATATTTATCAGAAGAACTTTAAATAAATATCCTGAAATGCCTTGGGTCCTTTAAAAAATAGTACATTGTTATTTTTGTACTTTAAAATGTTGAATGTAACTTATTTCATTTACAATTAATTTGTTTGTGGTAAATATTTATCAAAAGAACTTGAAATAAATAACCTAAGATGCCTGGGGTCCTTTAAAAAATACTAAAATAAAATTAGAATTAGAATCTTATTAAGAAATGAATTTTTAAATTGTTTTATCCAAGCAAAGATGATTTTTTAACGAAAGAAACCTTTCTAAAGCCTGAAAATAAATAAGGTTAAGACCAAATATGATGAATTTGTAATTTTTCTCTGTCTATAACAGACTGGTTTGATTTATGTAAATAAATCAATGGCAAACCTTGTGGTTTGTGGCTGCGAAACGCATTAAGCTAATGTAAAGGCTGTCAAACTCACATTTATCTTGGCCAGAAAGCTTTTAATTTGCAATTTTGTGCAATTGAGCGAATGTTTTGGGAATATTTCATAGCTGGAAAGTAAATTTCCGGTTAATTGTTAATTGGGCAGTCGTTCGTCGTTCACAACTTTGTATTCAAAAGCACTCAACGTCCTCTCTGTGCGATGGCTGAAACCGATAGAAGTTTGCTTCAAGCTAAATTTTGTCATTAAACTTTGCAACTGAGTTAGCACACAGGTCTGATCGAAATCATCCATATAGAGTTAGATACATAGTAGGGGCCGGGGGCAATCGATTCTAGCGCTGCTGCACAAATTAGTTGTAACATTGAACACCTAAAAAAACATTTAACATTTAGCTTAGTTTCACTTAGTACTTAATTCATTTTAAAATTAATTCGACAACAAGCTCGTTTTGCACTTAAGTAACAGTTTCACATCGATCCGCTAATTAACTCTAACCCTCCTCACTAATTTCCACTTCCGTCTCCCTCATTGTTTATTAATTTAAGCTATGCAACCAGAGTTGCCTTCGTTCCTACTAGGAGTTTCGCTCTGTGGGGCACAAGTTCCTCCTGTTTTGGCACAAGTTCTGCTTCCAGGGAATAAATCTATTGAATGTTCTCCTCCGACTCTTTTACAATTATTGTTGTGTTATCTCCTATGAAAATCGTATTTTATTTTTTTTTGCTACCGAAATTGTATCTTGGAATACTGCTGCGCTTTTCTCCCGTCGTCGTCTAAGAGATACAAAAACTTTTCTGCTGTTTATTGCTATTAACATTTACTTAGGAGTACTTTTCAGTTAACAACTTAGTTTCAGACATAACTACTGACCAACTTTCCTTCTATCTCTTTTTTTTTGCTCCACGGCTGCCCACGACGACGCCGTTTCCGCTGGGGAAAACCTAGGAGGAAGCTCTGCTAAAGAAAAATTGAAACCATTTGGCTAATCAACTGAATAATCGAAACCTTTCGCTTAATTGGCGTCGTCGTCCTGCAGTCCTTCAACACTAGTTCCTAAGCACAATAATTACAGGACAATCGAGTCCGTTCTGGTAAATGATTTCGCCGCAAATCGCATTTAAACTATTTTTACATCAGACTTAAATGAAAAACCATTGAGTTTCAAGGAAACTTAAGAACAAAGAACTGTTAACCGTTTTAAAAACCAATATTTTTGGCAAAAGTAAGTACCAGAACGGGCCGGACCTAACATTTAAAATGCCATCGAAGTAACTCTATAAACAACGTTTTTTAACTATTGACTAAACTGACATCACTTTTTGATTTCTTCGGCCTTCTTCTGTTTGTTTTTTTTTGTTGGTTTTGATTTGTTTTCTTCTGTTTTGTTTGCTCTAAGTGGAGTCTACCTCTCAGTTAGATATAAAACAAGTGATTTCCGCCGGGGCAGACTTAACTACAATTAGCATTAACTTTAGCTTTAGCCGAGCACTTCGGAGTGCTCCATCCTCTCGTTTATTATTTTTTAGTTAACAATTTTTCTCTTTTGTTTTTTTCTCGATCTCTTGTTGTTTATTCTTTGTAGCTTTTGTGCGCATAACGTTGATTAGGGCCAGAAATAACGAAGAGGAGGAAATTAGGGGGCGAAAAAGGGAGCAAGGCTGGAGCGGGACAAGGAGGTCCCCTCTGGCTTCCTGCCACAAACTTGTTGTGTCCTTGCCAGTGTCGTCGTCGTCGTTGTTGTTGGTGCTGCCAACCGCTGACATTTCCCCTCCGCGCATCTGACATCGCATCCGGATCCGGTCGCATCTGTTGCATCGGTGTCACTTCCTTCCGTTTCATCCTTGGAGCTCCGCTCGCGCTCACGGTACCTGCATCTGCATGTCCATCTGCTGGCGCTGCAGATTCAGCTCTGTGCGATTCTTCATCATCCAGGTGCGTTCCAGATTCTCGCGGAAGTTGCGCTCGTTCTCCTGTCGCACTGTCAACGATAAAGGGCGGGGTGTAAGTGATATTGGTTTGATAGTTTTAAAGTTTAAAATATGTCATTAAAAGGGATTTTATTAAAAAAAATTGGTAGATCCTTAAATGGGGGTTCGGTGTGCCAAAAAGTATGCTATAAAAATATTCCCTTTGCTTTTTGGTTTAGGAAAATCGTTGCACACTTTTAGGCATATTTTAAAGAGATTTTCAAGTGGTTAACCTTGTAAACTGATTATAAATATGTCCAAATCAGGCTTTTAAATATATGCTCTTTAGGTTTCCTGTTATAATTATATAAATGCTCATTTTTAAGCATATTTTAAAGTGTTTTCCTTAAAAGTAACCTTGGAAATGGCTTAAAAATACGTCTAAAAGTAGACTTTGACAAGTATTGACTTTGGTTTATGGTTTAAAATATTTTATAGCATACTTTTAGGCATATATTCAAGGGATTTCCAAGTAGTTAACCTTGTTTGATAAGTTTAAAGTTTTGAGTCATTAAATGGGATTTTATTAAAACAGTTTTGTCGATCTTTAAGGGTTTGGTATGCCAGAAAGTAGGCTATAAAAATATTCGCTTTGCTTTTTGGTTTAAGAAATTCGTTGCACACTTTGAGGCATATTTTAAAGAGATTTCCAAGTGGTTATCCATGGAAACTGATTATAAATATTTTTAAATCAGCCTATGAAATATATTTTCTGTTTGTTTTCTTTTCTAAATATATAGTTGCATACTTTTAAGCATATTTTAAAGGGTTTTCCTTAGAAGTAACCTTGGAAATTTCTTAGAAACACTTCTAAAAGTAGACTTTGACAAGTATTGACTTTGGTTTATTGTTTAAAATATTTTATAGCATACTTTTAGGCATATAATCAAGGGATTTCAAAGTAGTTAACCTTGTTTTTGGTTGAATATTGATTAAGGAATTAATTGTTAGTTATGGCTCACAGTTATTGTATTATAATATCGCTTATTTACTAAAATACCATCATAAATTGAAATATAAATTTAATAGAAACCTTAGTTATTATCATTTAGCTATAAATATATAGTTTGCAAAGAGAATTTTTAATTTATGACAGGATTTTGGCAAATCAGGGAATATTTTGTAAATTTGAGGTTACTTTTCTTTATCTTCACACTAAGCGATAACTCTTATGGAACAAGTCGTGGTAACTTTAAGAAATATATAAAAAATATATAAAAAATATAGAAAAATATATAAAATAAGCTTTGAAATTTCACTGCGCACTCGTTATTATCCAGTTGCTTTTCGTTAGAACTGCAGTTGAAGTAAATGCCTGTTGATGAATTCTCGAATGCAACTTTCATCAATCCAGACTATTTACTTTAAGCACAGTCCAACATAGGTTAACTTCCGCTCTCTTTTTTGTTATTTATCTCCGTTGCCGCTTATGGGTTATCACATCGCATGTGTGTACACACACACACACCCCTTTTCACACACGATATTCGCGTTTTTACAGAGAACGAAAAATCAGCCAACAAAAAAATAAAACCCCCTTGACATGACCCCCTGCGATTGTCGTCGCGGTTGCTGTTTGCCCAACGCTTTTGTGCATTTTACAGCAGTTTTAATTAACGCTCAACAAACTGGAGCTGGCAATGGGAATGGGAATCGTTGGGGAGACAGGAGAGGGCCGAGGAAGAGGAGCAAACATTGGTTACCCACCTACCTGCCCGTGGGTGTTGTGTAAAGTGTCAAAATTTGTTTGCCAATCAATCACAAGCACACACGCGGACACAGAACCAGATACGGATACCAGATACCAGATACAGATACCAGATACCGATACCAATACCGAGGGGCTACGGACGGATACGTGGCTGTCCAGGTTTGATTGTTTATTCGCATGCGAAACTGTTGCTCACTTAATATGTTTAAGTCCTTTGTTGTGTTAAGGTCCGTCGCTGTGTCCGTAATTTGATTGATTTGCCGGAAAAGCTGCTAATTCAGAGAGAGAGAGAGCAGGGAGAGGCTGGCCTGGGTAACGTCGCAAATTTAATTAAAAAATTCTTGCCCCAAATGGCCACAAAAACACGAGCTCCAAACACACACACACTCTGTAGCTGCTGCTGTTGCAAGGCTAGTGCAAAAATTTAAGTAATTTTCCCCTTTTTACGCTCTCATTTAATTGCAAAAATTAGTAATCCCATTTCCAGCCCGCAGCCAGCGAGTGAGTGAGTGGAAGTGCAACCACGATGCAACATCACACATCGTTGCTGCTGCTGTTGCTGCTGCTGTCGTCATCAAACTCACATATGCATATATGGGCCAGAGGCCACATAATAAGTAAGAGCAGAGGGAGAGCCTGGACACATCCCAGTTTCCAGCTCCCAGTTTCCAGCTCCCAGCTCCCAGCTCCCTCCTCCCAGTTTGTGGCTTTGCATGGTCTATGAGGCGTAATCGCAACGTGTTAATGCCCAAGTGGGCCGAGGTGGAGGAGAGAAGGCTGCTCCGAACAGGTGACGATGCCCTGCCATTATTCACTTGGCCAAGTGCTGTTTGCGGCCGCCTTTGTTGCTCCTGTGGCAACTAGGAGCTACTCAGCAGAAGGCCTCCGCTTGCCTCTGGCTGTGAGATGCTGCTAATATTTATTTGCAGATTAATAATCCTTTGAGCATGTGAAGAGCAGAGTCCGGTGTTGCCCTGGGGGAATAAGTAGAGCTACTTAGGGATTTATGGCCAGCAGCTGGACATGAGCTTGAGCTCTGGCATAGGTTTTCTATTATCTCAAAACTAAGGTACATTTATAGGCTTTTGCAATAATAATTTAAGTTAATACAAACTGAATAACTCTAGAGATTTCAAAACTGGATTTCGGCTGCCTGAAAGTAGACTACGAAATATGAGACTCCTAAAAATAGACTACGAAAAATGAGACTCCTACATTTTCAGACATTTCTTTGCCATTTTCAGACATTTCCTTGCCTTTTCACTTTGATGCTCAGCTCAAGAGTAACCCCTGTTACAGGAGATCGCCTAGTTGATCATTCACCTGTCCTCAAGGACGTGGGCGAGCCATGTGCGTGCCCAGTTCCTGGAGCAGTGTGCGAGGCTATACGAGACCAATTAACATATAACTTTCCCACCGGTAAACAAGTTAAATTGTTAACAGCCATTATGGGCGCTCATAAATGCTGCCGAGTAACTTTCAGCCTCACGCCCCGTCCTCCCGTGTCCTTTGTGGCACGTCCCTCTCGCTGGTCCCTCACTCCTTCCCCGTCCTTCCATTCAGTTGCCTGCTCTGTCTGCCGGGCGCTTTGTCTTTCATGTTGTTTAATTATAAATGTGGTGCTGAAAGCAAAAGGCCCCCAGTTCCTCCCACAGTTCGTCCTGGCCTAGCCAGCCGTCACGCCAGCTTGCCTGACGAATGGAGACCGACGCCTAATTAGCAGGTCGGGACTGGGACTGGGACTGGGACTGGCACTGGGAATGGGACTCGTCCGGGCCCCAGGGATTGTTTGGCATCTATTGTACCTTTTAAATTGAATTTATTGATGCACTTTTGTTGCTTCCCCACTGGCATTAGTTATTTTTTCCCCCTTTGCGGTTTAACTAGAGCATGATGGAAGCATGCAACATGCAACAGATTTGAGCGCCGCTAATGAAGAGCTTGTTGAAACAACTCGCCCGTCATTGCTTTCAATTACGAATATTACAACAGGAAGGACGTCAAGTGCAAATAATTTAACATTCATTGTGGTCCAACAGGGAGGGGGAGAGAGGCCAATATAAAAGTAAGTAGTTTCCTCTGTTTCCTCAGTTTCTAGGTGAGTTTGAGAGGGAAAAGCAGCTGAAAAGATAGATATATGGCCAGCAATAAGTTTGCCAAGTGGCTTTTTCCATCCAACTTGAAGTTAACCGCTCTATTGAGAGATGTGGCCCGAGGACACACACATTACCACTCCTTTGGAGCAGCTCCCTTATGTGTGGGCGTTTTCCTTTAAAGTTCACAGTTGAACTTTTTCGATAAGGAACGATAAGAAGCAAGTTTCCAGCTAGTTCTTACTGTAACCCCCAGGATCCTTGAGCGAACTGTCAATTTGTCGCATTTTTTATATGTAATGTCCTGGTTGGACGGGCAATTTGGGGACTTTAGCGGTCACCCGGGAGGCTCTCCGCCTGGCAAGGCCATCGAGCATGAGTTCCTACTGCTCTACTGCTTCTTCTGCCTTATAATAAACAATTGTTGTTAGTTTATTTTTTTTATATTTTTCTGTTGCTCGTTGTTGCTGCACTTTCCCATTTTCCGGACGAGGCTCGGTGAGGCGGCGCAGTTGAAAAAGTAACCTAGTTTCCATGTCGTCAACGTGGAATTAAGACTGTGTGTGTGTGTGTGTGCTTGGATGCGGCCAGGAGGCACCTCCTGTCTGTGGGCACACGCACACATAATAAAAAAGGAAACCAGGCGTACCGTGCCGTAATGATGCTGCACACACACACACACACACACCAGTTAACAAACAAAACTATTAAGCGAGAGTATAAAAAAAGAGCAGGATAACCAAGGAAAGGTCTCCGCAGGCCTTGGATGCTCCTGCTCCTGCTAGTCTGTCTGTCTGTCGGTCAGTTAGTCACCACCCACCACCGAGAGTCGGTTAAGCATTGTTTGTGCTCACACTCACACTCACACTCACTGGGAGCCCACACACACTCGCTGGCACACACCCCGCACGCACACACGTGCTGATTAGTTTGGCTTTGCGGCAGGAAGATGCTGCGGCGACGGCTCCTGATGCAGTCAAAGTCATTAAAGTCATGGTAAGTAAGTACAGCATCATTTTTTATGGCCGTGTGCGTGTTTGCCTGCCAGGTTAGTCAGTTAGTCAGTTATGTAATGCTCGAGATTTTGCTGAGCTTTTGCCAGCTCAATATTTGAAAATTCCTTGCCAGCCCGCACAGACTCGCTCCCACATGTTTGTATTTTGTTTGCTTTGTTTGGGGAATATGGGTAAGGACGGTGTTTGGGTAGGAGGAAGCGGAGGAAGCGCTTGCTGACATACATATTTGTATTTGCACAGTTTTATGGTCTGAAAGGACATATGGCAATATTGCCCCACTGACTGTAGTTGCGTCGGTTACGTGCTTTAAGCCCGATAATGGACCCAGGCTGACCTCGTTCATTGATTTGCATTTATTGGGACGGACAGAGATGGAATGCTCTGAATGAAAAGGAAACTCGTTTCGCTTTCGATATTACAACTTAAGTATTTATAGAAATAATTGGCAATTGCAGGAGTTTTTAACAAATAAATGAAAGCACTCTGCAGAGAATTCCGATTGTTCGTGACCTGATTTATGTCAAGGTTTTATTATAGAATGCTTTTTACGTATTTAAAGGCGCCCTGACCTCTGCCCCACGTGGGGCGCCAATAATCATACTTTATAATCGACGTCTGCCACACGTGGGGCGCCAATAACCTTACTTTATAATTGATTCCTTAATTCATTTTTAACATATAACTGAGAAATTATAAACCAGTAATCACAGCTCGGAACTTTCTGAAGCTCATATTTGGTCCGCGCGCTTCCATCTCTGTCTTGGGAGAGAGCAACACTCAAGGCCTTGCCTACTTACAGACTCGTCGCTGGTAGCTGCTCCTTTTCCTGCTCCTGCTCCTCCTTTGTGGCCAAACGTCAGATGGCCAGTCCGGCAGAACCAGAACCAGCATCGGCACCAGAACCGGAGAGAACCCGTAGACGCAGAGGAAGCAAAACGTAGAGCGGAACGAAAGCACCTGGTCGAAGCGGAAGCGGAAGCGAAAACGAAAACCTTAACAATATCGAGTCCAGAGTCGGCAGGTAGGTGGTGAATTGGCCAAAGCACAGCCCGTGCGTTCGAGTTCATGATGGTCGCATGCCCGTCCAGTGGACGGGGGTGTCCCTGCTGAACGAGTGCGCCTTCTTTCCGGCCTGGCCCGAGCTGGAGGTCAGCGTGATGGTCAGCACGAACACGCTGGCGCACACCAGGCACAACAGCACCGTGGACAGGACGATGCACACGATGCGCTTGCGCTTGCGGTCCGCCGCCTCGTCCTCGTCCGTCTCATCGCTCAGCGACTTCTTCTTCAGCTTGTGGGAGCCCCCGGTCACGGAGCCCTTCCTTCCGGCCGCCAGCTTGTGATGAAAGGGCCTCAGCACCTGGGAGGCGAAGGCGGCATCGCTCAGCTCGTGGTCATAGGTCAGCGATGTCTTCCGCTCGAAGCTGGGTCGCTTCTCCTCGATGAAGGCAGCCGCCGCCGCCGAGGCGGAGATCGGCCGTGGACTCCGCTTGATCTCCTCGATGCTGGACCCGGGCACGGCCGTGGACAGCGGGCGACTGTTGCGTCGGTGGGGTGAGCTCAGCTCGAAGTCGTCGCCCGCCTGCGGACCGCTGCCGGCGCTGGCATCTCCGATGAAGCTCTTGGACTTCTTGGAGGCACTGAGGGTCTCCCTGTAGCTGCGCAGCCGCACGCTGGCGCTGTGCAGGGCCTTGGCCTGCTTCACGCTGGCACTGGCATTGGTGCCCTGGAAGGCGGCTGCTGCGGCCAGAACACCTGGCCGGTGGACGGCCATCTCCTCCAGGTTGCTGGGCGACAGGTAGAGCGACCGGCCGTGCTGGGCGCCCCGCTTGAAGTGGTACGCCGCACTGGCCGCCGCCGCCGCACTGTGAAGCTGCAGGCCGTGCCCCCCGCCGGCTGCTGCAGCCGCCGCCGCTGCTGCCGCCGAGGTCGAGGGACGTCCGTCCAGCTCCAGGCTGTGGGTACTCTGCTGGCGGGTGTGGGGATGATGCGATGATTCCCGCTTCTGCTTCACGCTATTCGCTGCCGAAGGCGGGTGGGTGGCACTGTGCCCGGCGGCCGCATCCTCGAAGGATCCCGCGCCGGAGTGCTTGCGCAGTCGCTGCACTGCCACAGCGGCGGCCGTGATCTCGGCCAGGCCGAGCTCCTCCATCTTGGTGTGACTGTTGCTCCGCGAGCGCGTGTCCACGAACAGCTCGTTCTCCAGCGACAGATTGGTGGGCGCCCCGAATAGATTCCGTCCGTTCATCGGCTCCAGCAGATCGTCATTGAGCGACGGATGCCTGATCTGCGACTCCACCACCGAGTCCGGCTTGACGCTGGGCCTCCTGCCCGGATCGTTGAAGGATCGATGCGAGCGACAGCCCCTCCTACTAGGCGATGGCGAACGTGAGATCTCCTTGCCGCCCGCCGGTGGCCCTGGCATTAGGAAGTTGCCACGCACCGAGCTGGTGCGTCGACTCGATGCACCCGAGCCGGCGGCCACGGCCAGCTGTATTTGGTCCAGGGCGGCGGGATCCTGTTGCGCGTGGAAGGAATGCGTTTTCTTCATCTGAAAATTGGTAGACGGATGGACGTCAATGGTGTCGGAGCGCCGGAACAGGTTCTTCTTCAGCGGATGCGTGTGCATGGGTCGCTGCGAGGCAACCGTTGTGCCGGGCACAACATCGTCCACATCGATGAACTGTATGGGCGATGTGCTCCCGCCCAACGATCGTCCCATGCCCATGCCCATGCCCATCCCCATGCCCAATCCCAGACTGGCCACACCGACACCATCGCCCAGGCTGCTGCTGCTGCTGACCAAATAAATGTCCGGCTGTTGTCGGTGCTGTTGGCCCAGCACCGGGCTAACCGCGTGTGAGGTTGGTGAGCTCTTCGGGTGCGCATGCGGATGTTGCGGATGTTGAAGCTGATGCGGATGCGGATGTTGTTGTTGTTGTTGGCGGTGCGTTAGTGTGTGCTGCTGGTGCGGATGCCGTGCAGCAGCGGCCTGTGCGGCCAGTTGCTGAAAAGTGTGCAAATGCAACTGTTGTTGTTGGTGTGGCTGTTGGTGTTGCTGTTGTTGTAGCTGTTGGTGTTGCAGTTGTTGTTGGTGTTGTTGTTGTTGTTGTTGTACTACTTGTTGGTTTTGTTGTTGTTGTTGTTGGAGTAAGTGATGGTGCTGCTGGCGGGCAGATAGCGCTGGCGACACACTACCACTGCCGCCGCGCTGCAGGCTAGGATGATGGGAGGACTGTTGTTGCAGTTGTTGCTGATGTGCTGGGATTGCTAGGGTCTGCGGGGGTAGGGCGCCGGATCGGGAATGGGGCAGGGGCGAGGCCGAGCGGTGGATCAGCGGCTTCTCACTGATGACTATCCCCTCGCCTTCCATATCCAATTCCGCGTCCAGGTCCATGTCCATGCCCATCTCCATGCCCATTTCCATGTCATAACTAAGCTCACCCATTGAGGATGTCGGTGCATAATTATCGATGGCCATGGACAGGGATCGATGGATGGGCTTCAGCTTGGGCGGCTTCTTTTTAGTGGCGGGATTGTCAAAGGACGAGGTGCCCGATGTGTGCTCCTCGTCCGCCCCGCCGGCGGTCAGATACGGATCAAAGCTGTGCACGGCCACCACATGCTGATGGTGTCGCGAATGCTGCTGCTGCTGTTGCTGCTGCTGATGGTGGTGCGACTGTTGCTGTTGATGGTGCGACTGTTGCTGCTGCTGCTGCTGGTGTTGGTGCGACGACGACGACTGCTGCTGACCACCGCTGGTGCCGCGCTCCATGCGGTAGTAGTACTGCCGGGGGTATCTATGGTAGTAATGTGCAATTGTGGTGCTGGTATGTGGTTAGGTGGTGTGGATCAATCGGGGATCGGAGCTAGCGGGAGCTACCAGGAGGCTAGGCTAGGCTAAGCTAGGCTAAGGTTGGTTCTAGGGTGATTCACTCTGACCTGTCAGCCCCCAGAGAGTTTCGGTGGTGGTTCAGCTGCCGCTGCTGGCTGGTTTTGGTTTTTATTTATTATTTTTTGGTGGCCTCACGCGGTTATTGTTGCTGATATTGGTGGTTTTTTTTTGTGATTTAGTGCTTTGATTTCTTTGCTTGATTTCTTAACTTGGTGCTCTAGGTGGTGCTACACACATATACACGCACACCAATCGTGGCTCGAATGAGGGGGAAGGTGGTAATGGTGGTTATGGTGATTGTGGCTTTAATTGTGGTTCTGGACACACACATATATGTGAACACAGAGAGCTTAAAGGTGCAAGGACATTCGGCAAGACAGGGATGGTTGTTTCTTATTTTTTGGGATTCTCTCTGTAGGATTCTTGTGCGTTTTGGTTTCTTTTTTTTTTATCACTGTTTCTCCTGCTGTGTTTTCTTGGCTATTTGGGTTTCATTTATGGCTAACACTCTGCTGCGGCTGCTTTTGCTTCTGCCTTTGCTGCTGTTTGTGCTTCTGCTTTGGCTGTTTGTGCTTCTGCTGCGGCTGTTTGTGCTTCTGCTGCTGCTGCTGCTTGTGCTTCTCTCGTCTCTAGTTCGTGCAATTAAATTCCTTTTTGGCTTTTTAGATGCTACTGCTGCTGCGCTGCCTGTTTTATTGTCACATTGTGTACGTGCTTGCTGTTCGCTTCGTGTTTTATTTATTGCAATTCAAATGAGTCTTTTTAGTATGTTTTTGTTGATAATCGTGCTAGCTGCTTGTTGTTGTACAAAATGCTCTGTTGTTGTTGTTGTTGTTTTGTGGTGTTTTCTTGTTGTTGTTTTCTCTAAAGTTTCTGTTTTTTTGGATTTGGATTTGGTTTTGTTTTTGGTTTTTGCTTGCTTGCTACACTCATTAAAATTGGCAAATACAAAAGCACAACTAGAAGTAGAGAAGAGAGAAATTCGTAAAAAACGTATTAGCAAGCTGTGAGGGGGGGTGGGGGGAGGTGGTGTTCCTTTTTAAGGATATGTTGGTGGTGTCTGTGCCATGTGCAGAGAGTGGAGTAAGTGATTTCGTGTTTTAATTGATGAAAGACAGCCTCGAAATGTCAGAAACAGAGAGAGAGACATAGACAAAGAGAGAAAACGAGTAAAAGCGAATCGAATAGAGCTAAAAAGTGGTGGAAAATGAGGGAAAAGCGCCATGGATTTCCCTAATTGAGTCGAGTCAAGCACTAATTAATGAGTCATTGAGATTGGTTCACTGGTTTTAAAGAGTTTTTAAGTTCTTTTTGGGGTTTTATAAACTTCAAAGTCGTTTAGGTAATATTTTGACAAGTAAAAGTAGTTACAAAGCTTGGAAGAAGGAGAAACCGCTGTAGAGATCTTAAAATCATTTAACAAAGTGCCTGACAGTATGCTATAAAAATTGTATATGGCTTGTAAGTATTAAATGTTAGTCTGTTATATTTTTGGCATACTTTTAGGCTGCTTTTAAACCCAAATAATAATTCAATAAATTCATAGAACTTATTGAGGTACTTAGAAAGCCTTTTTTTACGAAATCTCCAACAAAATATAGCAAATAACCATTTGTCTACGCCACTTCATTTTAATTCTAGTATATTTTTCCTAATCCTTGATAAAATTTAGTTATAAAAATAAGATCCGCTCTGGTCACACTTTTTGATCGTGACCGGAGTTTTTATGCGTTACTTTTTCCTAATTTACTTTGGCTGCGAACACACTGGAGCAGAATAAAGCTAAACACTGAATTTACACCCGGAGTTTTTTATTTGGCGATCCACACCATCCACAGCTCCCCACTACAATACCATTTTATTCAAAGCCTAAGCAACCATTAAGTAAACTAATATTTTTTCACCTAATACACCCGCTTAAATTCCATTCCATCTAGTTTCTAATGCCTTTTCAAACACATAATTAATTCAGTTAGGTCCTGACATGTGGGGGACAACCGTTTTTAATCGTCCCATCGAGAGCCGAGAACCGAAACCGAAACCGAAAGTTTCTCATACATTTTTAAAACGATAATCCTTTTAGTTTCTGGCCTCGCCGAGTGCGGAATGGCTTTATGGCCCTCACAGTCCGTAAGTCGATCACGTAGCGGACTCGTTGTCGGGTAATGTAGCATAATCAAATTTAATCTATGAACTGCCCTCGCAAATTCCCAGAGCTGCTGGCCAGCCAGCCAGCCAGTCAGAGAGCACACACACAATTCATCATTTGGCAATACCTTTTGGCAGGCCACGAGCCGAGGAATTGTAACGTTTTGCATAATTTAAAGCGACAGGCCGCAGCCTTACCACTCCCGAAAGGGAGGGCGAGAGAGAGTCCTTTGCCACTGTCACTCACAGTGTTAATTTTTCAGGGCTCATTGATGGATGAGCGCGCGCCGGTTGACATTTATGTACGATGCCAGAGAGCCTAGACAGCCAGCCAGCCCCAAATGATGTCGGCCCGCAGCAGCCCGTTAAAAATTAACGCCACAAGTTTCGCTGGCAACCAAAAACGAGTTAAACATATTAAAATTTGCCTACCCAGAAATGGTGGAGGGGAACAAATGCTCGGGAGACACTTAACATCACGTACTCTAAATATGTTTAACGGAGCTTAAGTGGTATGAAAAGCACGCAGATATATGCTATAGACGTGGCCACTCGTACCGGATCTGAACGCGCGATAGGAGTACATGAACCCCGACGATGTAACCATATGCCATTGTCAATGGCAGCAAGGTCTCTTGCTCGCTGGCATTGTATGACAAAGTCTTGAGGAGCTGCCAGGAGGAGAGCGGGAGCCGTGGAGCCTATCGAGTGTCTCTGGCTTCCTTTGTGCGGCACTTCTCTTTCGGGGCTCTTATGTGTCACATTTTTGCAAGATGGATTCCCTGCCCAGAGAGCCGAGAGCCTAGACCAAGGCTGGATTTAATTTCAAAATCGTGTTTGGGTCAGAGGTTCAACTGTGATATGCTCGGTAATCCTAAACAGGATCCAACAATGCCGGCATGCCGGGTGAAAGGTGAAATAAAACTTACTTTGCAGCCACCTGCGCCCTTCCAACAGATTTATTTTATATAAATAAACAAGTGCTTATATTTTTAGGTGGCAATGTTAGTTTTCTTTTCAATTCCAAGGTATTTTCAGCTTAGCTCCCTTGAGTAGGGAACAGCGTTCTCTATATTATTTTCTCTACTTACATTTATGGAGAATATGGTGTAGTAAATATATGTTTAGTGGGCTATTTCCCATGAAAACTTCAATGTGGATTTTAAATCATTTAAATTGTGGTCTAAAAGTATGCTACAGAACTAAATTTTTTGATTTCCAAGTCTATTTTATATAAATACTTTATTCTGGATTTGTAATCAATTGAAAATTGATATAAAATTGTTATTTTTGCTTTAATCTTGCTCTAAATCTTTGACCTTATATCATTGCCTACTTTTGGGCCCATTTTAAATAATTTTTAGGACGTGCCTGAAATGTCTGTTTAAAAAATTCTATAAGCAAAGCAAAGTGTTATATTTATTTTTAATTTAAAGGAATTAGTGTCCTTATATAGGTAAAGACTTGGTCACACTGGGCAGCTGCGGTACACTCTTGCAGTATGGCCAGGTTTTACAGAACCATTAAACGACACAGAACGGAGAGCGAGAGAGGAGGTGGCAGCGTGGAAGGAAGGCGGTCACTCTTAGTCGTCGATCGTGAGAAGTTGCAGCTAAAAAGTCGTTAATTAAGTCGTCGCAGTTGCCCGCCATTCAATATCATTAATCTAATATAACTAAACCTATTCTTATTAATAAATACTCTACATATATTATTGCCTACTTCTGGGGATATTTCAAATTATTTCCACGACTTCCCTGTACTTCTTCCCAAGAAAAACCCGCAAATATCCTTAAACAAACCCTTTAAAATCAAGATAACCCCCAACTACCCACTACCCTTGCCTTAACCATGATTTAGCTTATCTTAATTGCATATTTGGGAGCCAAACCGCCCAACCAATATGACCCTATTAAGACGTCTGTTGCCACCTAGTTGGATCCTCGCATTAATTTCCCGTTTTCTTTCCCCGGCAAGTTAATACAATTTGCACCCTTCCCCCCCGAACGCTCTTCGATTCCCTCCCGCCTGCCCTAATTGACATAAACAATACTTAATTAACATAAAACTAACATTCCCAACCCGACGACGCAAACCCAATTTAAACAGGCATACGTGCGTAATTAAGTCCGCCCTCGGCAGAGCCACGCCCTCCGGAAGGCCACCGATTCGTAGAACTCCAAGTGGAAAATGGGGCAGTGGAAATAGGGCTGTATGGGGGAGGGGGAGCTCTGTGTGATGGTGTGAAAATCAAAGTGACATTAAACGCACGCCCACGCACTTTGGTCAGGATCTGGTGGGATATATATATCTGGTTGACTGCAGCCGTAACTGTAACCGTAACCGTAACCGTAACCGTGACTGTGAGTGAAACAGTAACTGCGAGGGTTGGGGAGGCAGCAATTAATTGGTGTCGGCAGCATGCGGAGTGATTCAAGACAAGAGACTTCACTTAATATTATTAAATCTGTGCTCGGTCTTTAATCTTTTTTGGCCGTAAATGTGTTTGCCCAAGGACGACTCAACGAGTCCTGTGTGTGTGTCGCCGTAATCCGATTAAACGACGAAAATTATGCAAGGGAATGCATTCGTCCTCGAGAGCGTTGCAGGAGCTGGATTCCGTTGCAGCTCCCAACACTACACATCCTTCGACACAATTAAAATTCCCTTCGCGCACATGCTTTTGCTTTTGCTTTTGCTTTTGCTGAATTTACACTATTTAGCTCACAGCAGGCCATGGCAGCTGTTATTTCTTCGTCGCCTTGCCAACTTACACAGGAGGATAATGATCCTTTGGCAGCGGCAACGGCTACGGCAACGGCAGGGTGTCCTAATCGTAATCGCTTCAGATGCCATCTCATTTCGTCACAGAGAGGTGCTTTCTCAACAGATTGCCAGGGATTAACATATTTAGTGCGGCTTAAGAGCATTGCAGTTAGTTTGAGCCATTAACAAGTGGCAGAAATAGCCATAAGATTATTAAATGCAGGAAATGCAGGTGAAAATCCCACACACACAGCCTGCTTTTACCAATTATTATTGATTTAATTTCCACTGAAATTTAAATTGAAACTGAAAACGGAAAACTCTGCATGCTTTTCATTTGCGGCCATAAAAGTTTTCCTTTTCTTTCTCTCTGGCCGAATTCCATTTGGAATTGCTGTCTTTCAACACAGAGAGTTTCCTTGATTAATATTTACTATCCGTAACCATAAAGTGCTTTAATGGCGTTGCTACTGGCCAAACATTTGGGGGAAGCACATTATTTCGCTCATTCTTTTAGCGGCTCCAGAGCTCCTTGTGCTTTGCTTTGACTGAAAGCGAAGCGCAGCGCAGCGCCTGCAGTTATGCAATATTATTTTAAAGCAAATTCCACTTTTACAATGCAGCAGCTCCTTCGCACACTCCCCTTTTCCTATATAGTACACTAGCTTTTTTTATGTCAGCGGCAAATGCAAAAGCCAAACTCGAACGAAGGGAATGTCCGTCAGTCCAGGTCCAGTCCTCGTCCTCGGTTCAGTTCAGTTCGTGTCTGTTCAGTTTAATTTGAATTGTTTGCGGACGGGCAAGCATTTTTACTGCCACTGTACTGGTGGCTCGACCACGCCCTGTCCATAATCTTATTAAGTGCGCTTAGTTCCTTAATAAACAATCGTAAAAACTTTCAAAACACTGGCGAGTGCAGCCAAGAGTCCTGTATTTCAGCCACATTACTTTCCCCCCCTATTCCTTGCCGAACCGAGGGCAAATCTAAACGAGAAATTACGAACTCTCTCACACACACACAGCGAGAGGGCTTAGGCACTGAACTTTTCGGACGCGGGGTGCACGGAGAAAAATAAATAAAATAATTTATTTATAGAAGTATATGAAATATATTTTTTTATATATTCAATATTAGCTTCACTTTGGTATGTTATTTTTTTAAAATCACATTTTCTGGTGCCTTAAAGTATGCTGTTCTGTATTCTAGTTTTCTAAACTGGCAAAAGTAGATCTACTATATTTCGCAGCATTTATTCATTCTTTTATGTATCAAATATATCTAATTATATTAGGTAAATGGTTTTTTTTAGTCTCTAGTGATTTTAAATCTCATTTTCTGGCACCCAAATGTAGGCAGTGATATTTTCTAGTCCAGCAAACTGATGGAAGTCGAACTACTATTTTTAGCAAAGTATTTGGTATTAATAAAATTGGAAAAGTAAAGTGTTGAATGGATTTGGTATTAATAAAATGCCTAAAAGTATGATATTTTAGGCATTTTATTAATACCATAAATGTATGATATTTTAGGCATTTTATTAATACCAAAAGTAAAGTGTTGAAAGTATTTGGTATTAATAAAATGCCTAAAAGTATGCTATTTTAGGCATTTTATTAATACCATAAAAGTATGATATTTTAGGCATTTTATTAATACCAAATACCTTCAAAAGAACTTAAGATAATTTTAAAATAAGACGACAATCGTATTAAAATCAAATATATTTGATAAGTTTGTCATTTTTAATGACTAAGTCAGCAAAATTAGTATTGATATATACAACAAATTTATTTCAAACACAGAAATGTAGAAATTCTCCCTAAATATTCTTTAAATTCAAATGCAAAACATAGCAAAAGTGCCAGTGGTTATGTATTGATTGATGGAATGAATATACTCAGTATCCTCATTTCAATCGAATGCTCAAATGTTTTTGACAGCTGTTCTATCTACTTTCAACTTGAATGTCTCTCTGACAGGCCCATATTATTAATTCAAGATATCATGCGTAGATGTTATCGTTACTACTTGAAAGCTCTTTGAAGCTGTCATCTTTTGGTTTAGATAAAAAGCAAGCAAGTGAAATTTTCTCCCCGTGCAGCTGTGACAGGCCACAGCGCCTTCGGTGGCAAATTCAATTAAATAACTGCACAGAAAACTTTCGCAAAACACAATTCAACAAATTCTTGAATGCCTTGCTACACTTTTGACAAAATTTATACACATTCTGTCGCCGCAAAAAGCATTCCGTAAAAGTTGTCGAGTCCGAGAGTCGAGTTCCGCTGGCCCGTTGTATAGTAAGCCAGGTCTGATGAATTGTTGACCAGAAAATATGTAAGTGGCCCCCGAAATGGGCTAAAAACTGTGACGGCGGTGGTCTTTTTTGCCCTTCCCCGCTGGAAAACTTTATCCACTGGCATTGAAGCATGTGGCCGGGTTGAAATGAGTTTGCAGAGACCGCAGCTAGCCGAGATTTACTATCCTTCCACAGGATGATGATGAGGAGCAGCATCATTTTATTTCACTTATCGCTTTTGGCCACCGCACAAACCAATCCTTAATGAAGGCCCTGCCGACCGACCGTCCGGGCATAAAGTTTCATTTAAGCAGATAGCAGCCATATTCTGGCCAAAACAAACCGAAAAACAGAAGCTGCCGAAGCCGAAGCCGAGGAGGAGCAGCAGCCACAGCAGCAGCAGCATATCCTGGGCAGGCCAGGAACTGCGAGGAAGTCGCAAGACAAACAAAGTGAAGCCTGGCACACCAGCAGCAGCAGCTTCTCTTTGGACTTTCTTCTTGTATATTTTTGTTTACGGCCCTCCTCGCATGTGTGTTCTGCTTTTCTTGGCTGTTTCATAAACTCACCCGGACTCCCCGTAAATTGTTGTTTAATATGTTTTTCTATTTGTTGTGTAATTGTTTCTCTCGCACACGCACAGCCGCACCCACAACTTTTGCTAAAAGCCAGCCAATAACAAAAAGGGACCAAAGGACCTCACCTTGAGGTGAGAAAAAAAATAAACGAAGGGAACGAAATTTCCAAAATTAATACTGTTTGCCTGAAAAAGGATTTAAAACTTTGCTACCGGCTTTGTCAGGGGTCCTCTAGCTCAGAAGTAAAAATAAAAATAAAAACAAAAGCATGAAGCAGGAGCTCTCGGCTGTATTATAAATTCAGTCAAACGGGATTTGCCAAAGTAGATAATCTTCCCAATGGCTCCATCTGCAGCGTATTGAAAGTCGGTCGCAGGTCGTAGGACTTCATTAGATGACAGCGCATAAATAAGAAACGCAAACAAATGGCTGTCATGGCCAAAAATATACAAATACAAATGCCGAAATGTACGAAGGAGTACGAGGACATGGGCGAGTCTGTATGGGAATGCGTGTCGCGTTCGCCGCGTTCGATTTGTGGCACTCTTATGGCACGCAGCTCTTCTTGTCGCTGGAGAAACTTTTCCGTTGTTTGTGCTCACAATGTAACGTGACAGGGGAAATTAATTGATTTATGCTGCCGCTGGCACAAGAAGCGGGAATGTTTATGTTAAGGCTAGCATAATATGCACAGAAAAAAAAAGATCTATTAAATATTCATAAAGTTTCTTAACTCACATACTCAAAATAAACCGATATTGTGGTATAAGAAATATCTGAAAAACAATAAACATCTTAGAAGTTGTTCAAGAAGAGTGAAGAAAATACGAAATTGTGACAGCCTTCTTATAAAAGTGTACCTAGTGTGAATGGTATATTGTTTATTTATCGAAGCCTCCTTGCGATTTAAGCATTTTATGAAAAATAAAATACGATCACTATGGACTTGGAATTAACGAGGAGAATACGCAAGAAGTGGATAATCCTACAAATGAGGCCTATCCTAGCAAATTTGATTTAAATATAAGTTCAAAAGTTTTACGAAATCATTAAATTAAATCATACAAATACATTAAGGAAAATATTGCCTATTTTTAGGCATCTACATTTAAGTTTTTAAAAGTTAAAGACTATGCTAACTATTTACAGATATACAAAATTATAATTAACACTTTTTAGTCAAAATTAGCGATAAATTGTGGTACATTTTAATATTTTTGTTGTATAACCTTGAATATTTCTTCATTCCGAATATTATTGCATACTTTTGGGAGGCACAGTTATTTTTTTTTAAATCTCCTAAAGTTACCCAACAGGTTCTACAGTCAGTTTCTTAAATTTTAAATCTCAAAACTTAGGATATATCTTCATTTAACATGCTTAGACATATATAGCTTTCTTAGAAGACTCGAAGTAGTTAGCTTTAATCTCCTCCTCCCACAGATTTAAGACCCCTATAAAGTTTAATATCAAATTGTCGAATGGTAGTTCTGCGTGTATAGTGCCATATACTGGAGCGTAATCAGCACACATGCCACGCCCCGTGTTGCACAATCTTTCGCAATAACTCAGATGCAGCCGAGAAGGCAAGCCAGCCAGCAGCTGCTCCTGCAGTCGAAATTGGAAATTTCGCAGGCTGCGACCGCAGCCCAAAACCTGGGGAACGTGACCTGAGCTTCAAGACCGTTTATTGATTCGTTTATGTTGGGTAATTTGACAAACATAAATAAATTAGGCCAGCAACAATAAGGAGAGCAGCGGAGCAGCAGAGAGCAGGGTGGACGGATACGGATTCGGATTCGGATATTGGCATGGCAACAGGAAACGCAGGGACCAAAGGCAGGAATAGAAACAAAAGGAGAAGCAGCAGCAGCACCGGCAGCGGCAGCAGAAACAAAGGCAAACAGAAGCGAACGGAGAACGTTTCCCCAGCGGAAGCGGAAATCTCAGGTGTTTGCTCTGGCCTTTGTTGCTGCCATTCGCCGTTTCCCCATTTTCCAGTTTCCATTTCCCCCGCTTACCCCCATTTTCCACACTCCTTTGGTGCCTGCCAGATGCTCGCGTCCCCGGCTAATTAATCTTATTTTGGCATTTGGGCTGGGAATTTTTTTTCGCCAAGGCCTTCAACATCAACATTTCCCTGCTGGGTTGCGAACGCCACAGAGAGTATGTGGATATGGCGACGCACTTAAAGTAAGCGCATTCTAAACGCTTTCTCCCTGACACTGATGCTTGACACGAATGACGTGATGAATGTCTCCAGGAGATGTGGATGTGGCTCCACTCCTCCTCATCCGCTTTTGACGACTGTCGCTGGCCGGAATAGCACGCAAAACAATTTCAAGTGTCGTCGCTGCCATTCAGGTGCTCCATCATACAGGCATGTTCATTTGTTGCTCCGCTCGACTCGTTCTCATCCTCATCCGCATCCCACCTGGATGGATGATTCCCCTTTTGGCCAGCTTGCAGTTTGTCAACGACAGCTGCATAGAAATAGCAGCAGCGAGCGGGCATCGCATAAATCTCACGGATCTCCAGCAAAAGTAACAAAAAGAACGTACTGATACTGTCCATTCAGCGGACAAAGAATGTACGGGCATTTGAGAGACAGTACAGGGAATATACTTCTTATTAAAAATATATATAAAAGGGTTTAAAGATGAAAAAAATATAAGGGACAATTATGGTTATATTAATATATTTCCATAATACTTAGTTCTCGATCTGTTTTGCAGTTATATATATATATATAGAATTTATGTGGGAACTGAAAAGAAGACTAGAAGTGTCCACTTTTATAATATTTCAGCCAAGTATTTTTAGTATTTTTACGTTAGGCGGGCATTTAAATTCAGTTTAATCGATTAACATACTTTATCGTTTGTAACCATGCGAATAGCTATCGATAGAACCACTTTAAGTTCGGTACTCGTTTTTGCTCGCTGCTAAAGAAAAGTGTTAATGTTTAATTTGAATCTCAATAAATGTAATTAAACTAATATTGTTGAGTCGCGTTACTGAACTCCATCGGCGATCCTACATTTCTATAAAAGAAAATGTTTTTTGAGGCTTTTTTATACAGGTTTCTAGGACTTAAAGATTTCGGCTCCTAAAAATGTTTGTTATTTCTCAAATAATTCCTAAAATTAAGAATTCCTTGAATCTTTGACTAAATAAAGCAAAAGAGAAAAGAAGTTTTGTGAACATAAAATAAAAATGCTACATTACATTTTCTGCTTCATAGTTAGATAATTTATAAATGCTTCAATTAACAGCTTCATCTCAGAAACAGAATTGGATATTTTCTGGGTGTTTTGCTAGTTTTCCCTGTAAGCCCCTGCCTCTCATATACACTTTTGTTAACCCCTTTTCCCTTAGGTCGCATACACCCCTTAAAAATTCCAGGAAACGAAAAAGATACACTCGTCCTAACACCCAACGTATGCGTAATATTCTCCTTTTTTTTTTTTGTGAATTTCTGATAGAGCTTCCCTCTGTACTATTTTGCCATTTCACAATTTGAGCATTTTTGCATTGCACGTGTAAGCTGATTACATTTCAAGCTTCTCTTATTTTTGCCATCGAGAGAGATTAGCGCTGGCCAAAAGGGAAAGCAACTGTCCACGGCCAAGTTATATATATGCCATTTTGTGGGTGGGCTTTGACAAGAAATTATTGAAGGGAAATGGAAAGTCAATATTTTCACATGGCCAACGGCGCCGCACAAAAGTATTTCGTTCGACGTAGGAATAATTCCCATTTATAGTATTTTGTTTTTCACTCGATTGGGCCACAAAGTAAATGTTTGATGTTATTGATTGATTTCAATTGAATTTTTTCGTGCCACTCGGTCTTACTTATGGTCATTTATTTTCCAATTTGGACACTTGCAAGTGGACTAAGATTAAGTGTTTGAGGAATATTTTTTTGGTTTCTTTTTTAAGAATTAATACATTGTTTTTTCTGGGAGTAAGAGTGATTTATTCGTTATCAAGATTATTAATATGTATTAAATCCCTACACTGTTATGGTGGTATGATACTGTACTAACAATTTCATTAATTAGAGTTTTCATTAGAGGCTTGACAAGAACTATAGGATTTTAGGGGCATAGCGACATAAGATTGCCGTCATAAACTCGCCCAGTACAAAAAATACCAAAACA
>JAEIIF010056066.1:0-13256 GCA_018874455.1 Drosophila trapezifrons | reverse complement strand
ACATGCATTAGCCGCTTAAATCAGATAAAAAACGTCTCCACAAAACCCGGGGCAATTCAGTTCGGTCAGTTCACCAGCGGCTTCAACAATCCGCCGACCATCAATGACGCGCTGACCCTGATCCTCGCCTCCCTGACGTTGCTGGGGCTGACCGTGTTCGGCCCGGCATTGGCCAACGGGCTGATCGCCGGTGGTCCCCAACTGGGTGCGGGATCCGCTGTCGTCACGGCCGCCGGTGTGGTTGGCGCCGGCGTCGCTGCCGCGTCCGGGGCCGGACTGGCCGTGGGGGCTGCGGCGGCCGCCGTGCGTGGCGGCGCTTTTGTTGCGGGCGGGGCCACCGCCGCCTATCGGGCCGGCGGCGCGGCTGGTGTCGCCAAGACTGGATTGTCTGCCGCCGCCAGTCCGTTGCGCAGGGCGGCGGCCAGTGTCCGCACCAGCTATCAGGCTGGCGGGGCTGCCGCGACCGGCGGGGCGGGTGGGGCGACCGCTTCTGGTGCTGGCGGAGCGGGCTCCGCCAGCAAGCCGCCGGCCTGGGCCAGCCGGATGCAGCGCAACAACCGGATCAAAGGCGGGGCTGACGCCGCCGCGCAGGCGATCAAGGGCGGCGACCGGCCCAGTGGCGGCCATGACGTCAATCTCTCGGAAGGAGAATACGGGCGGTTGCTGGCGCGTGAGAGCGGTCAGGCCGAGATCGCAGTAGCGAAGCTGATCTCACCAATGCTCGCTCGTTTCATGGGGGCGGATAGGGGCTTTCGGAAGCTGCGCGGGGAGAGGTAACTCGCCAATAGGGCTTTGCCCGGTCACGCATGAAGGCGACAAATTTTCCTACGACGGGATCTTCGCTTTCAGCACGCCAGACCAGATTGATCTTGAAGCCGGCATTTCCCTCGCCGATCGGGATGAACTTCAGGCCGGGGAGGTTCAGAGTCGAATAAGTCTGTGCAGCGACGGTGATACCGTATCCTGCCCGCACGAAGGCGAGCAGGGTCATGTTTCCCGTTTCAAATATGCGCATACTGATACCGGGTAGCCGTGTGGCAAAGAAATCACGACCGATACCATCTTTTCCCCACGACCATAGAAGCAGATTTTCGCCCTTGAGGTCAGTCCATTGAAGTGTTGCTTTCCCGGCAAGAAGATGAGCCGTTGGCAAGACTGCCATCAACGGCTCGAAGTAAATTGGAGTGTGCGGGTGGCGATGAGGAAGGACGAACTCAGGAAGCAAGGCAACGTCGATGTGGCGTTCGATCAATGCGGTATGAAGCGTTCTTTCACCCGGCTCGTGCGGTGTGACACTAACACCAGGATAGGTTGTCCGCCATTCGACGAGCAAATTTGTCAGGAACGCGTTCACAGGAGGAAGATGAAAACCGAGATGGACCTCTCCGATTGCTCCAAAAGAATTTCGCTTGAGCGTTTCTGTGAGTGCATTTGTCTCGCTCAGGACGCGACGGACACAGCGTAACGCTACGCGTCCCGCAGTTGTAAGTTCAATGCCAGAGGAGGTCCGTTCAAAGAGCGCAACACCCAGTTGATCCTCAAGCCGAGCAATTGCTCGGCTGACGGTTGATACTCGCAGTTGAAGAGATGATGCGGCCTTCCCGAAACTTCCAGCTTCAACAGAAGCCAGAAAATAGCGGAGTTCCGCAGTGCGCATGACGTTACACTCCTTTTCTGTTTCAATTCCTATTGGTTCCATGCATGAGCATGTAATTGAAAGATTTAATTATTTAATTAATATAAATAAGTACAATTATATGTAGTATTTTCAATACAATAGGGAGCCGGGATACTTTCTTCTTGAGGTGGGATAAAAATATGACTAATTCGTCAGATTGACTATTCGTGCTTGAGGTTGGACATGGCTGAACGTGCTATCCGACAGATTTCTGTTCGAAAAAAGCCAAAGCAGAGCCGCTCCACAGATCTCGTCGCAGCGATTCTCGAGGCTGCGGTTCAGGTTCTGATGGAAGAAGGGGCTTCGCGCTTTACTACGGCGCGTGTCGCCGAGAAGGCTGGTGTGAGCGTGGGGTCGCTTTATCAGTACTTTCCCAACAAGGCTGCGATCCTGTTCCGTCTCCAGGCCGATGAATGGCGCCGAACGACGGCCATGCTCAGAAATATCCTTGAGGATACCAAGCGCCCTGCGCTGGAGCGGTTGCGCGTGCTTGTTCACGCGTTCATCCGCTCTGAATGCGAAGAGGCTCCTGTTCGAGTGGCGCTGGGTGATGCGGCTCCTCTTTATCGGGACGCCCCCGAGGCATCTGAAGCACGGGCTGCCGGAGATCAGGTCATGTTGAAATTCGTACAAGAAGTCTTGCCAAGAATCGCAGATAATACATGCGAACTGGTAGCCGAGCTGATCGCAACAACTTTCAGCACGGTTGGTAAAGAGTTTTCCGGAACCGCCCGTACTGACGCGGAAATCGGTGCTTACGCAGACGCCATGGCTGACATGTTTTCTGCGTGGCTTGAGCAGATATCGTCGTGCCATGGTTCTAAGGCTTCCCTTATAAATTGATACGTCGGGTGATATTTGACATCGAGGTCAAGATGCCGCGTGAAATGCCTTGCGACCCTCGACGTCCAATGCCGCGAAATCCTCGTCGGACAGAGCAATGCCGACGGCGGCAATGTTCTGTTCCAGATGCGCAACTTTCGAGGTTCCGGGAATTGGCAGCATCACCGGGCTACGCTTCAGGACCCAGGCCAGTGCGATCTGGCTCGGATGTGCGCCGTATTTCTTCGTCATGGTGTCCAGGATTGAGCCTGGCTTCGCGAGGTCGCCAGCCGCGAGCGGAAACCAGGGGATGAACCCGATATTCTGCCCGGTGCAGTAGTCGAGTATGTCCTCGCTGGTGCGATCGACGAGATTGTAGCGGTTCTGGACGGTTGCTACGTCAAAGAACTTCGAGGCAGCCTTGATGTCTTCGACGGAGACTTCGCTCAGGCCTGCATGCCGGATCAGTTTCTGGTCGATGAAGGATCGGACCGCATCGAACTGCTCGTCCGCCGGCACTTTGGGGTCAATCCGGTGCAGCTGCCACAGGTCGATCTGTTCGACGCCGAGATTGCGCAGGCTTTTGTGTACCTGCTGGAGCAGATATTCCGGCCGCCCGACCGGCTTCCAGATGTCCGGGCCCGAACGGGTCAGACCGCCCTTCGTGGCGATCACAAGCTCCTTGGGATACGGATGCAGCGCCTCACGGATCAGCCATTCCGAGACATCCGGCCCATAGGAATCAGCGGTGTCGATGAAGTTGACGCCGAGTTCCGAAAGACGTTTCAGTGTGCGGACGGCTTCATCATGGTCGGCGGGTGGTCCCCATATCCCCGGCCCCGTAATGCGCATGGCGCCGAAGCCCAGCCGGTTGATCTTGAGATCGCCTCCGATTCTGAAGGTGCCGGATCGGGAGGCGTTGAAAGCTGTATCGGTCATGGTCCTCGGTCCTTGTTTCCAGCGGGTGGGAGCAGTCATTCCGTCATGCGGCGAAACCGCCATCGATATTGTATGCAGCACCCGTGATGATTCCGGCCTCTGGTCCGGCAAGATACGCCACCAGTCCAGCGATCTCTGAGCCCGTGGCATGGCGTTTGATTGCCATAAAACCATGCATCACGTCCTTCAGCGGACCATCGGCAGGGTTCATATCGGTATCGGTCGGCCCCGGCTGGACGACATTGACGGTGATCCCGCGCGCACCGAAATCACGCGCCAGTCCTTTGACCATGCCTTTCAATGCCGCCTTGCTGGCACTGTAGGCTGCAAGCCCCGTCATCGGCGTACGGTCGGCATTGGCGGAGCCGATGAAGATGATGCGGCCGCTGTCGGGCATATTTCGTGCGGCAGCAACTGCCGCATGATAAGGCGCGTGGATATTGATACGGAACAGCCGGTCGATGTCATCCGGCGGCATGTCCAGGGGATCACCCGCACCAAGAATTCCAGAGTTGACGACCAGCACGTCGAGAGGGCCGAGCGAGGCGATCAGCGCGATGAGAGCATCACGGTCGCCACTGTCGGCGCAAAGGGCCTCGCCTCCGGTCTCGGCCGCCAGAACTTCGGCATCGTCCGGGGAAGACAAATACGTGAACAGGACTTTCGCTCCCTCCGAAGCGAAACGGCGCACGATGGCGGCTCCAATCCCGCGGCTGCCGCCAAGCACGAGAACGGATTTACCCTCAAAACCGCTCATGACTGCGTCTCCATAGAGACCAGAATTTCTGCCAGTCTGTCGAAGGCTGGCTGGTAGATCTCTGCCGGCATCCGGGCCTCCATGCTGGCCGCGTGTTCGACGGGCGCCTCGAACTGCCCCCGCCACTGAATGAACGTGCGGTCACCATCCGTTATGGGAAGAAGGCTGATCGTCGACCGATAGTTCCCAATCGGCAGGGCAGACTCAATAATCGAGAACGTCACCGCATAATCCACATCGGACAATGCGAGAAGCCGCTCCCGGATCACACCGACATCGCCCATTTCAAGACGGCGGATCGCACCCACTTGGTCCCCGGCTTCATCGCCCTCGATCACGCAGCTTTTCACACCCGGCAACCAGTTGCCAAGGGCGCCGAAATCCCGGACCAGATCCCAGACGGCTGGAACGGGGGCAGGAAGGACGCTGCTGGCCATGACGTGGATCATGATGCGGCTCCCAATCGTGTCTGTCCGGCCATCATAGCGACTGCCCTCCCGTCACTTCGATACGTTGACCGTTCACCCAGCGCATGTCGTCGGACAGAAGGGCACGGACCGCGGCTCCGATATCATCGGGTTGCCCGACACGCCCCAGCGGCGTGATGTCTGCGAGGCTTTTGTTGACTGTGGCATCATCGCGGACCAGCCCCCCGCCGAAATCCGATGCGACCGCGCCCGGGGCCACGGCATTGACGGTAATCCCCCGCTCACCCAGTTCCTTCGCCATGTAGAGCGAAATGACTTCGGTTGCGGCCTTCATGGCCGAATAGGGACCATGATCCGTCAGATAAAAGCGGGTCGCGGCCGAGGTGATGTTGAGAATGCGGCCGCCATCGCGAAGCAGTGGCAGGAGCGCCACTGTCAGCAGGTAAGGGCCCTTGAAGTGGATGTTGTACTGATTATCGAGTTGTTCGGAAGTAGCGGCATCGAAGCGTGTGTGAATGATGTTGCCGGCGTTCTGGACAACATAATTTAGTCCCTGCAGCCCGAACTCGTTTGCGAGAAGGGCTTTCACCCGCTGAGCAAAATCCGTGAACGACGTATGGTTCGCAATGTCCAGTTGCAGCATACGCAACTTCGCTTTTTCATGGCTGAGGGCGATTTCGGCAGCTTTCGCCTCATCTTCATTGGCATGATAAGTGCCGACGACATTAATGCCAGCATCCGTCAGATGCCTCGCGATACTGTAGCCGATGCCGCGATTGGCACCCGTAATAAGGGCGATTTTGGGTGTGTTCATAAACGGACTCCTCGCGGAAAGATGGCGTCCTATTCGGAAACCCAACTTCCGTATCACCCGATCCATAATATGGACATGAAGCGACGTCAAGGAATTGTGGACCGGACGATATGAAAGTTGGGGGTTTTTGTAGAAGGCTACAGTCTGACCCCCGTGTTTTCGGTGTTTTTTTGTCGATTTTTGAGAGGTTTGACCGTGTTGATATCCCACAACGTAAGGAGGGATGTGATGGCAGCATCCAGAGTGTCAACAGTCATTCCATCCCGCGCTTCGCATGTCATGCCATGAAAAAAAGTAGCGAGAATATCGGGCAGGACATCTGTTGACGGGGAGGCCTTCAATTCATTTCTGGCTATGGCGCGCTCCACGCAGGCCTTAATACCTGCCCGCGTACGCTGTCGTTCTGCGGCGAGAAGGGCTTGGACAGGTTCGTTCTCGGGTGAGCAGTTGCTGGCGCCGGACACGACCAGACAGCCGGTCGGATGCGTACGGGCCGCCTGCATGCGCGCTGAGCCGCGTAACGTCCGTTCGATGGCCTCACGTGGCGGCAGGCTTTCATCCCATAAGGGGGCCATGACCTGACCATACGTTGCCAGATAATGCTGCACGACTTCCCGGAACAGGGCTTCCTTAGAACCGAACGCGGCATAGAAACTCGCGGGCGAGATATGGCCCATGCTGGCCTTGAGCTGGGTCAGGGACGTCGGTTCATAACCCTGCGCCCAGAAAAGCGCCGTGGCGGCGTCGATCGCCTTGTCGCGGTCAAACTCACGGGGACGGCCAGTCCGCGCCATGCTAGTGCTCCTTTGAAAAGACTTTCATATTAATCGATCCAGAAATTATTGCCAAGATTTTACGGCCCGCATATATGTGTATCATTCGTTCCATATATTGAGTGGCTCATGACACCGACCATCGTACCCTCCGCGAAAAAAACCGACGAGTGCTTGCCTGTTTCCGGTCTGCTCGCGCTGGCCATGACCGGCTTCATCTGCATTATGACAGAAACTTTGCCGGCGGGTCTTTTGCCCGAGATCGGTGCGGGTCTGCATATTTCCCCTGCGCTGGCTGGGCAGATGGTGACGGCTTATGCCATAGGCTCACTGAGTGCGGCGATCCCGCTGACACTCGTCACGCAGCGATGGCGGCGCAGGAAGGTTCTGCTGCTGGCGATCATCGGCTTCATGGTGTTCAATTCCATTACCGCGTTTTCAACGCATTACGGCGCGACCCTCGTGGCCCGGTACGGAGCGGGTGCGGCGGCGGGTCTCGCCTGGGCGTTGCTGGCTGGCTACGCACGCCGGATGGTGACGCGCGCCCAGCAGGGCCGTGCCCTGGCGATTGCTATGGTCGGCACGCCGATTGCACTGTCGCTGGGCGTGCCCGCCGGGACATGGCTGGGCGCTGCCGTCGGCTGGCGTCTGGCCTTCTGGATCATGTCGGGCCTGACCGTGCTGCTGATCGTGTGGGTGCTGGCGAAGGTTCCTGACTTTCCGGGGGCCGCGCATCACGAGCGTCTACCATTCCGGCATGTTCTGGGCATGCCGGGCGTGCGGTCTGTTCTGGGCGTGGTAATGGCCTGGATGCTCGCGCATAACCTGCTCTACACCTACATCGTGCCGTTTGTGACACCAGCTGGGCTGGCGGGACAGGCAGATCGAATTCTGCTGCTGTTTGGGGTCGCAGCCCTGGTTGGCATCTGGCTGACCACCGATCAGAACGGACGACCGCTGAGCTTTTTCATGACTGCGGGGCAGATTAGCGATTATACCGGTGCCGCTGCCCTGCTGGACAGTCTTCCTGCAGCAGAATGGATGCTGGGAGATCGCGGGTATGACGCCGACTGGTTCAGGGACGCCCTGGAAGAGAAAGGTATAAAGCCCTGCATTCCAGGACGGAAATCTCGCGGAAAACCGGTCAAATACGACAAGCGAAAATATAAACGCCGCAATCGCATCGAGATTATGTTCGGAAGGCTCAAGGACTGGCGGCGGGGCGCAACCCGCTACGACAGATGCCCGACCGTCTTCTTCTCAGCCGTCTGCCTCGCCGCAACCGTCATCTTCTGGCTATGAGTATCCGTCTTGGTCAAGTGTGACGTGGTTCCCATAATCGGTCATTGCGTAACAGAACGTTTGCCAGAATGACGAGACGCCTCATGAGAGCTGTCAGAGCCACTTTTGCATGCTTTCCGGTAAACTTTCTTGCGTGCCGCGGATTGATCCGTGAGAATAGGATGCTGGCCTTGGCTAGATGACTCTCCAGTTGACGATGGAAAGGGCCGGTCGCCTCGAAGACAACATGTACAGCACGTTGCCTACCAATCCACCGTAGAAGCGTTCTGAGGCCTTTCGTATCGTTGGAAGTCTGGATCAGGTCACCAGATGGATATTGAGCGGCATCAAGATGATCCTTGGAAACGTCAATGCCAACAACAACGGCATTACTCTCCAGCTTGGCGCATGTCTGTGCCATTTCCCATTGTCCTATGCTTGTCATCCGGGATTTTCTCCCAGGTATCCGTTCAGGCCCGAGGAAAAGAAGAGGCGATCATACTCATTCGCGGCCCATCATGGCCTGTCCTGACCCGACCCGCTCTCTCCAGCAGTCAGGAGGTGGCCACCTCCTGACTGCTGCCTTTATCGCACATACAGCGACCCGGATTTCATAAGACAAGTCCTGAGCCTAAACGCTCCGGGAACGGCCCGGTGCATACGCTCGCGATCACGGAAGCAGATATCGGTGCCTGATACTCTTACAGCAAAATTGAGCAGCCCAGGCGTGTCTGGTAGTTTTGCGCCTGATATTGCTCTTTCTCATTTGCTGGCAGGAACAGGCCTTACTTATCAGGTTTCAGGCTCTCACAGCGTTATTATCAAAAAAGCTTCTGCCAGCATCACGCTTGGCCCTGTTCGTGTAGGGGGGACAGTCACGCATCAAAATCCCACGGGGCCTGGAGTAGGATACGTTGCCACGACTACGATGGCTGGAACTAAAACTGACACACCACTTACGGAAATTCCCAACTCGATTTACGTCGTGACAAAACAACTGATGCAGGATCAGCAACCACAAAACGTGGCTGAAGCACTTCGCTATACGCCAGGGGTATATTCGGAAAGCCTGGGAAATTACCAAAATGGAAGCGGTATAGCAGGAAGCGCGCAAGGGATAGAACAACGGGGGTTCGATACTTCGAACTTTGTCGATGGTCTGCAACTTAATAGTGCAAGTGCCGGAGAGACTGCTTTTATTGAAAGAATTGAGGCTATCAACGGACCTGCTTCTGTCATGTACGGTCAGACAAATCCCGGTGGCATGATCAGTACCAGTCTAAAAAAGCCTACTGATACGCCGTTACATCAAGTTTCAGTTGGTTTTGGTAGTTGGGGTCGCTATGAAACGACGGCTGATATCAGTGATAAGATAACAAAAAATGGAAATCTACGTTATCGTATTGCGGCGATCGGAGTGACTTCCGGGACGCAGGTTGATCATATTGACTATCATCGTGTCGGGGTTCTTCCGTCTATCACGTGGGATATTGATCATAAAACATCCCTGACTTTGTTAGGAATGTATATGTACACGCCTGGCAACGGTACGAATTATATGCAGTATCCGACATGTGGCACATTAATTCAAAATAGTAGTTGTCCCCGGATACCTCGAAATACGTTTGCTGGGTATAAAAGCTGGAACCAGCAAGGTTCTAAAGAAGCTATGTTTGAAATGATGTTCAATCATAAATTCAGCGATGTTATTTCTTTTTCTCAAGTATTTCGGTATGAAGACTCTCGTAGTAAAACGGAGGATACTTATAGTAACGGCTACAGTACTAACGGTTATGAAAACTCATACACAGAGCTTACTCCATGGTCGATCCGAGGTCGTTCTCAAACTATTGGATTGGATTCTCGTATTTATGGAAAGTTTTCAACTGGACCTATGAAGCACACCTGGGTTGTTGGATCGGATTTTAGGGAGCTAAAATACACACAGAATGCGCTTTTTGACTATACCAACGACTACATACAGAACACGTATCGTCCTACACTAAATACGCCGGTATGTGTGGATATCAATTCTCCATCCTGCGTGGTGTATGGCAGTGTTGGCCCTTACAATTATTTCCAAGAAGGAGTTTACTTCCAGGATCAGATTAAGTGGAAAGGATTATCAATTCTTCTGGGAGGTAGAGAGGACTGGGTGAGTTATGACAAAGATAGATATTCCGTAAATAACGACAATGATAATCATACAATTACTTACAAAAAACAAGCGGACACATTGCAACCGCAACATGCGTTCACGTGGAGAGCGGGTTTAATATATAATACTAAATTTGGTTTATCACCTTATTTCAGTTACTCGACCTCCTTTGTTCCTCAGGCGGGCCAGACAAATTATTTGGGACAATCATTTGCTCCTTTAACAGGCAAGCAGCTTGAAGCAGGACTAAAATATAAGGTACCACATAAGGATATTCTACTGACAGCGGCAGCGTTTCATATTGATGAAAATCATTATCTTATAAACGATTTAGAGCATTCTGGATTTAGTACAGACGGGGGACGAGTGCGGTCTCAGGGTTTTGAAGTGTCGGCAAATGCGAATGTTACAAAGGATCTGCGTTTTGTCGCATCCTACACTTATACCGACATCCGGTTCGCAAAGACTAACGAAACTGCGCAACGGGAAGATATCTATGGAAACTATTATGGTAATGCGGTTTCAGAGTCTGGAAAAGCAGTTCCTTACATGCCGCGCAATATGTTTTCAGTCTTTGCAGATTATACTGTCCCATCAAAGTGGGCAAAGGGGTTGGGTATAAACTGGGGAATGAGGTACGTCGGATACTCTTACGTAGATAACGTAGAATCATTTAAAACGCCCTCGTACATATTATTTGACATTGGAGCTCATTATGATTTCGGACAAATTAACACCGCGTTGAGAGGACTAAAAGCGCAATTATCTGTATCGAATCTCACAAACAAGTATTACGTAACGAGCTGCGATGGTTACTTCTGCTATGTTGGTCAAGGACGCCGCCTATATGGGAACCTGACGTATAACTGGTGAAATTTCTCCACCCCGAACTACGACATCTTTTCCCTATTATTTTTAGCATCTTACCCCTCGTCTAAATGTCAAACTCGTGGGGCAGCCTCGAAGCAAGAAGCGTGGACTTGTCCCCGGCAAGATGTGTGGGGCGTCCCTGCAATTTCCATAAAGTCATGCCGCAAGGCGTGAGAACTCAATGTAATCAGAAAAGAGGGAGGGGCTGCCTGACAGGTGCGGTATGTTTTGCCGTACCCGGTCGGTGGCTCCCCAGCCGAAAGGATTGTCCCCATGCCATCCGACATTCGGCATTCCGAGGCCGATCTGGCCATCCTCAGAACCCTCCCGGCCTCCGCTCTTGCCGGGGCCTTCATGCGGCGCTGATCCCGCTATGGCGACGATTACCACGATATGCGCCAGCACTGACAGACCGGTTGGGATATCTTGGCCCGGTAACCCCGTGCCGAGAGCCGTAAGATATGGCACAGCCTCTCGATTGAACATTCGTGCCGATGTCTATAGATGAAGGCGAACCTCATGGTTTTTGACTCGCGAAAAACTGGTGAACTTTTTTAGGATTTCCTTCTTCTCCCGCGGAATTCGGTTCTCCAGGCGAAGACGCTCAGATAACCAGTACAAAGCCGTTACAAGTTCAAGAAACCTAGCAATCAGAAAGCTGCTGAACCATTCTTGATGTTGAATTGTTTACGAAGCTGGCAATAGCCCCAGCTCTCCAGAACACGCCATTTATACAGTTTGTAAGTAATATGGAATTAAATAAATATATTTATAATATAATAATCAAATGTTTTTCATATTATTTATCATAAAATCCCATACGTATTGAGTAGGTATAGTCATTTTTGTCTCTCGTAAGCAAATTGCTCCCACATCTAATTCCATTTCTGGAAGAAATTTCAATGGTACATCGGGGTACAAACCTCTCTCTTTTAACAGACTTACAGGCACAAGGGTAAACGCATTGACAAGATTTACCAAATTTTCACTACCTACAGAAGAATTTATTTCAATACGTTGTTCCGGTAGAGAAAGGTTTTTAGCCTTAAGAATAAAATCAAACCGATCTCTCATCGCCATTCCTGGAACAGGAATAATCCATATTTTTTTAGAAAACTCGCTCCAATTTTCTAAAACATCAGGTATTGAATAAATTTTTTCATTATTTATCACTACATATTGCTCTCTTCCTAATACTTGAATTTTCAATTTCTTATCAGACTGTATATCTGAAACATTCGCAAAAATAAAATCATAAACATTATTTTTTAATCTAGATAACAAATAAGGCCGTGATGCGTATTCTAAAGTTAAATTAATACTGGGGTGCGCCTTTTTTATTTTAGAAACATTTATCAAAATAGGATTTTGCAACATTACTGCTTGAAATCCTATTTTTATATCTCCAATGATATTTTCTTTATGAAAAGAAATATTTGATAATAAATTTTTAAGTTCAAAATCTATTCTCTGGCCCGTTTCAATAAAATGTTTACATACAGAATTCGGAATAAAACAGCCATTTTTTCGAATAAATATCTTAATACCAATAATATTTTCTAACTCTAGACATGCTTTTGAAACCGCCGCGGGGGTTACATTGAGATGTTCTGCCGTTAGCCGAATGCTCTGAGTAGCTGCAAGTATCGCAATTATTCTAAAATATCGTAATTTTATATTATTTCGAAAATCATTTGGCATACTAGGAATGGTCATTTTTTAAAAACCCGTAAAAAATGTAATAATTACAACATTAATATAATTAAATTATTTAAAATGCAATTATTTTTGGAAAAACCAAACAGTTTATGAATATCAAATTTTTTCTCTGGCCTTTGTTATGAAAACATATACATTCATCGCAATTGGGCGTTACGCTATCCGTTATCCTTAATGACTTAATGCGAATGGAATATCACCCAAAGAGGACGTCTTACGTAAGTTTTAAAGGATGTAATCAATGAGTAAAACATATACTAACGGACAAATAGCAACTGGCACCGTTTCTGATTTTCAAGAAGTATTATCTTCTGGAGCAAAAGGAGAATACCAGTCAGTTATATCAACCGGTCAAATAGTCATAAATAGTGGAGCCACTCTGGTCGAGCAAAAAGGAAATATTAATTACGGAGCATACGATGGTGGTAAAATATTAGGCTCAGGACTCATTCTTTGAGATAGAAGATGACGCTTGCTGCGATATGGATTGCAGACATGAAGGTATGAGCGCACCGGTCATATCGGGTCGCAACACGTCGCCAGTCCTTCAGTTTTGCGAACATGTTTTCGATGAGGTGGCGCTTTTTATACAGATGCCAATTGTAAGGTAGCTTTGATTTCCGGTTCTTCTTCGGCGGAATACAAGCTGTGATATTGCGTTCTGCAAGCGATAATCTGATCTGGTTGCTGTCGTAGCCTCTGTCCCCGATGACTTCTTCTGTCTCATCGGGGAGGTCTGCCAGAAGCACGTCTGCGCCTCTGAAGTCACTGACCTGCCCTGCAGTCAGATGTAGACGGACCGGTCGGCCCTGATCATCGCACACGGCGTGAAGTTTTGAGTTCAGGCCGCCTTTTGTTCGTCCGATATGGCGGGGAAAAGCCCCTTTTTGAGCAGCGACGCCGATGTCCGGTGTGCCTTGATGTGTGTTGCATCGATCATCAAACGCTTCGAACGGCCAGCCTGTTCTGTCAGGGCGACAAATATCCTGTCAAAGACACCCAGGCGGCTCCACCGGA
>JAEIIF010056065.1:0-42715 GCA_018874455.1 Drosophila trapezifrons | reverse complement strand
TAGAGCAGTTCCACTGAATCCTGAATCGAGAGGTGACACTGAAGGCGTCTTGTGATTCACCGTTTTTCCTGATGGAGAGGGTGATGGCACGAGCATTGAGTGATGATCTTCGGAAGCGGGTTCTGGAGGCTGGAGCTGCGGGAGCATCGGCCCGCTCGATTGCGGCGCGGTTTGGTGTTGGGATTTCGACGGCGATCCGCTGGTTGCGTCGGGAACGTGAGAGCGGCGAGCGGACGCCCCGTCGTCAGGGCAAACCGCGCGGATCACGGCTGGACGCGCATGAAGCGTTCATTGCCGGCATGATCGAAGCGCAAAAAGACATCACGCTTCACGAAATGATGGCGCGTCTGGAAAGCGAACGGGCCGTCGGGATCGGTCGCAGCATGCTCAGTCGCTGGTTGCAGCAACACGGATGGACATTCAAAAAAAGACCGCTCATGCACTGGAGCAGGAGCGTGAAGACGTCCTGAAGCGACGACAGGACTGGTTTGATCTCCAGCCTGACCTTGATCCGCAACGTCTGGTGTTCATTGACGAAACCAGCCTCTCCACGAAGATGGCCCGTCTGCGCGGGCGTGCCTTGCGCGGGGAACGTTGCCGCGCCGGTGTGCCGCACGGTCACTGGAAAACCACGACTTTCACCGGGGGGCTGCGTCTGACAGGCCTGACCGCGCCCTTCGTGCATGATGGTCCCATGAACGGCAGGATCTTTCAGGTTTATGTCGAACGGGTTCTCATCCCGACACTGAAGCCGGGCGATATCGTCGTGATGGACAATCTTCCGGCGCATAAGCTTCCGGCGGCACAGAAGGCCATTGAGCAGGCAGGGGCGGAACTGATGTTCCTTCCGCCATACAGCCCGGACTTCAATCCCATCGAAATGGCCTTCTCAAAACTCAAGGCCTTGCTGCGCGCCAAAGCTGAACGGACTGTCGGTGCTCTGTGGGATACCGTCGGCGCACTGCTTCCGGCTTTCACTCCCAGTCAATGCGCCAGTTTCTTTACAGCCTCTGGATATGAACCAGATTAAAGTGGAACCGCTCTAGCCTTATTGCATCAGGCGGTATGCTGGATTTTGGCATTGACATGCCTATTGATGTTTCTGGTGCCGTTTATAATCAGGAATCCATAGAACAGATCACATTATCTTCAAAATCTGGCAACTTGCATGTCAAAGACATTGCAACTGTTAGCCGGGGCTATATTGATCCGCCATCCAGTATTGTGCGGTATCATGGCAAACCAGCACTCATTATCGCCGTGGCAATGGCAAAAGATGGTGATGGCCTTACCTTAGGTAAAAAACTAAATACCGAGCTAGATAAAATAAATAGTGAACTGCCAACAGGTTTGAAATTTGTTCAAGTTGAGGATCAAAGTAAGGTTATTAAGGAAGCCGTAAATACATTCCTGTTAAAATTCTTTTTTGCGCTTCTGGTTGTACTGGTTGTAGCATTTGGAACACTCGGATTTCGAAGCGGAATGGTTGTGGCATTTTCAGTGCCGCTTACCTTATCTTTTGTTGCACTATACATGAAAATATCTGGCATTGGTTTAGAGCGTATTTCTCTGGGTGCTTTAATACTATCCCTCGGCCTATTGGTTGATGATGCTATTATTAGTATAGAAGCCATGATTGTGCAGTTATCCAACGGTGCCAGCAGAGAGGATGCTGCATCCTACGCGTGGGAACACACGGCTTTTCCTATGCTTACAGGCACTTTAATAACAATTATAAGCTTTTTACCTGTTGGAATAGCTAAATCTACAACAGGTGAATATGCTGGTGAGATTTTCTGGGTAAGTGCTGCTGCACTGCTTTGTAGCTGGGTTGTAGCCGTAATTTTTATACCTTTGCTTGGAGTATGGTTTTTACCACAACCGCAAAATACATTAGAAAATACACCGTCTTTAGAAACAAAAAGCATTCTTGCTTTACGTAAAATTCTTGAATGGGTTGTTGTTAGAAAAAAAACCGTTTGCGCTGTAACTCTTACTCTTCTTGTTATGGCAATATTGGGCACATCTTTGGTTAATCAGCAGTTTTTTCCTCTATCTGATCGCCCCGAACTGATTGTTGATGTTGCATTACCCCCCGGAAGTTCACTTAGTAAAACCAATAAAATTGTAAGCGATATTGAAAGCAAGATATTATACTTGCCATCTTTGGCTCATATTGAAACACACATCGGAGATGGCGCCCCCAGATTTTACCTGCCTTATATACCAGCCAGCCCAAGTGCTTCACATGCAACATTGCTTTTAGTTGCTACAGATTTAAATGCTCGGGAAGAGCTCTTCAAAAGTATAAAAAATTTCGCGAATGCTACTCCCGCAAGCCTTCATGTGCAAAGGCTTTCTTTGGGGCCAACGGCTGATTTTCCCGTGCAATATCGCATTATTGGCTCAAACATAGATAAAATTATAAATATATCGCATGAAATAAGAGATATCCTTAAAAATACATCCGGCACATCTGATGTACAAATTGATTGGGGCAATCGTACACTCTCTGAATCATTTCAACTGGATTCAGAAAAAGTGGCTCATTTTGGAAGTAACCGTATTGCCATTGCACAACAAATGCAGGCTTTTCTTTCTGGAGAAGAGGTAGGTAAAATTTTTAATGCGGATAATCATCGCAGCCTAGTTATCCGTGCAGAAGAAAAATTCCGTCATAATCCACAATTATGGGGGCTGCTTCCAATACAAACTCAAATGGGAAATGTATTTCTGGGCCAATTAGGGTCTTTGGAAATTAAACAGATTTTCCCTGTGATATGGAGAAGAAATGGAGAACCATGCATAACAGTTCAATCTGATGTTATGCCGGGTATTGAGCCCTTGGAAATTGTAGAGCAGATAAAACAGAAAATAGATAACATAAAAAAGCATCTTCCATATGGTTATAGGGTAGAAGTAGGGGGAGACGCCGAACTTTCTGAAACAGCAAATGATGCCATATTTGCTTTATTGCCCCCAACAATTGGTATCATGCTGCTTGTTTTAATGCTGCAATTGCAAAAATTCAGCCGTGTTGTGCTGGTTTTATGCTCCAGCTTTTTGGGGCTGATAGGTGCCGTATTGGCTTTACTTATCTTTAAAGCACCATTTGGTTTTGTTGCCTTGTTAGGTTTAATTGCTTTGGCCGGAATGATTATGCGCAATACCATATTACTGGTAGATCAAATAGAATATAACAAACACAATGGTTTAACGCTAAACGCATCTGTTATTGATGCAACAATATTGCGTGCACGCCCTGTTATACTTACCGCTCTGGCCTCTGTTTTTGCCTTCATTCCGTTAGCATTTAATATTTTTTGGGGGCCTATGGCCATTGTCATGATTGGGGGATTGAGTGTTGCTACATTTCTTACTCTTCTTTCCTTGCCAGCTTTTTACTTGGTTATATTTAGTGACAAACAAAAAGATAAGGCTGCACAATGATTTTTATGTTTTCTAAATCCCAGAAAAATAAAATTGTATTGTTATTGCCAGTCGCATTTCTGGAGGCATGCTCCTTACAGCCTAAAACATCACTCCCAAAAGTAACATTACCACAAGCTTGGGAGAATACACCGGCCCAACAGTTTTATGGCAAAGCACAAAAAGACTGGTGGCAGAACTTTCATCAGCCAAAATTGAATAACCTTGTAAGTATTGGGTTGCAGGAAAATATTGATATCAATATTGCGTATGAAAAACTGCAAGCATCTCGTATTGAAACAAAAATAGCCTATGCAGCAAATATGCCCGAAATTAACGGCACAGCAGGGTATAGCAGAAATTATACATCTACAGCAGGCATAGGAGATGTATTGCGGCCTTTATTAGGGCTAGATCAAGGTGGTTCTTACCTAGAACCTAAAGGAGTTTCTTATAGTAATTTTAATACGGGTATGTTTGCATCATGGGAACTAGATTTATGGGGGCGCTATAAATTGATGCGAAAGGTGGCTGATGCCAACCGTCAGGCCTTTCAAGATGATATTGAGGCTGTGTCTCTTTCATTTGAGGCAGAAATCTGCCGTCTTTATTTTCTTTGGGTCAACCTTACCCAAATGGTAGAGGTTGAAAAAAAAGCATCGAATATTTTAAAAGAAATAGAGACCATAAATAACGCCTCGTACCAAAGGGGCTTGATATCACAAACAGTTCTTCTTGAACAAAGCAATCAATTTCATAAGGTTTTTATGAAGTATCAGGAACTGGATAATGCGCAACAGGCTGTACGTCGAGCGCTTTCCGCTCTGGTATACAACCGTCCTGATGCTTTATCTGTGAATGATCAGAGTTTCTCACCTATTGATTATACTCAGATCACACCAGCACCTTTAAAAATTCCGTCCGTATTGGTACAAAGCCGGCCAGATATTCATGCGGCTGAGCAAAGATTGCACGCGGCTTCGGCTATGGTTGGTATTGCTAGAGCAGACTTTTACCCTCGCATTACGTTTTCCGGCGAATTGTCGATAGATGCGTTAACATTAACCGAGTTCGGGTGGGGGGCACGAAATACCCAATTTGGCCCAACGCTGACTTTACCTATTTTTGAAGGTGGCAAAATTGCGCGGCAAGTGGAATTGCGCCAATCCGAACTCAAAAACGCTGGGCTGGAATATAAACGAACAGTGCTAAATGCATGGAAAGAAACAGAAGATGCACTCGCCAATTATAATATGACACGCGCACAGTACGGCGATGCTGCGCAGATGGCTGAAAATGCAAAAATAAGTGAAAAAAGGGTAGGGGCTTCTTACCGTCGAGGAGATGAATCCAAAGTAGAATTTCTTGTCAGCCAGCTCGCAAGCCTAGATTGTGAGATCGAGCTTTTGAACATGCAGCAACGTTTGATGGAAAATTACATTCGCCTATATGTCGTTTCAGGCGGGTAAAGTGTAGCTCTATCAAGAGCTACACAGAAGCCAACGCCAACCCTTCAGCAACAGAAACAAACTCCCCACCCAATTCAACCCGATCTTCTCCAAATCGAGAGGTAAAGAGTTGCCTAACTGCTGGCACAAAAGATGTGCCCCCAGTTAGAAACACCCGGTCAATCTGCTCTGGAGCCAGAGAGGCTTGACGAAGCGCTTGGTCAATACCTTCACCCAGTTTGGCAATGTCTGGGGCAATCCAGCGGTTAAAATCTGCACGAGAAACGGTTGTTTTAATATCTAGACCGGGCTGCGAGAAAGAAAGCTCAGCACTTTCAGCAGAGGACAAAGCGCGTTTGGTAGCGGAAACTGCATTGTAAAGTTCCTGCCCATGCTGTTCACGAATAAGCTCGATCAGGTTTTTTAACTTTTCCGGTTCAGAAGCTGTTCGGGCAACATCTGCAATCTCGTTAAGAATACGCGGTGTGCGCATAAGAGAGAGACGGTGCCAGCGTGCTAGAGAATGATACCACTCAATAGGCACCGGAAGAGGCTCGCCGCCCATGATGCGGAACGTGCAGTCACGTCCAAGGTAAGGGGCCACAACATTATCAATAATACGGAAATCAAACTGATCCCCAGCCAACCCCACACCTGTATGGCCAAGGGGTTGCGCCCGTTGGTTGCTGGCGGGGTCAAAACGCATGATCGAAAAGTCACTCGTGCCGCCGCCAAAGTCTCCCACAAGCACTGTTGCGGGCCGATCCAACCGCTGCATAAAGCGCCAGCCAGCCGCTTCTGGCTCCATCATAACGCTAACATCGGCAAACCCTGCTTGCTTAAATGCCGCCCGCAACCGAGCTTCACCCAAAGCATTATCTGCATTTTCGCCCACAAAATGGACCGGCCGCCCAACCGTAACATGGCATTCTGCCGGGGTAATATCTGTAAGCGCCATCAATTCCCGCAGGAAAGTGGCAATCAGATTTTCCAACGAAAGGCGCTGGCTAAATACCTGTGTCTCACGGAAGCTGGATTGAGCCAGGTAGGACTTCATGGACATGATAAGGCGCGTTTCGGACGGATCATCAAGATGCGCCTCAACAGCATAAGCGCCTACGGCACGTTGGAGCAGCCGCCTGCCACCTTCCATTTCTTGCCACAAAGCAAGGAGTGTGGGGCAGGTTTCAGAGGAACCGCCATCCGGTGTGGGGAATGAAATGGTCTGGATGGTACGATCAGGACGTGCGATAACGATGACGCTATTGGTCGTACCGAAATCAATGCCGATCTGGATGGGGCGGGCTGAAATAGTCATGGCTGGCGGAAAATAGTGCCCACTTGGCATACTGTCTATGCCTCTGATGCGCTACTGCGCCAGATATCTGCGTTTTCCTAATAAAGAACGGGATATTAGTTCAGGGCATGAGTTGGAACAATCACCTTCAACGCACCATCCGGCAGGGGCCGTTGCAGTTGAAGGGCTTCTTCTGCTGGCGCATTCATCCATATATCCAATTCTTCCGGCTGTGTGAGAATAACTGGCATAGCCTTGGGATGGATTGCCCCAACTTCTCGGTTGGCTTCTGTGGTCAAAAACCCAAAGAGGTCATCCGTTGTTTCTCCGTCCGCCAATTTGCGCACGGATGTCCACTGGCACCAGATACCTGCAAAAAATGCCAAAGGCTCATCATCATTACGAGCAAACCATATGGGTTGTGATTTACCATCTGGCAGGCGCGTGGGTTCAGAAAAAGCTGTAAGTGGCACAAGACAGCGATGCGCTACATGCTCCCAACGTTTCCACCACAGAGAGGCCGGGTGACGAATGTTGGTCACACCCCGGTCTACCTTATGCCCCTTAAGATAATTTGGAGGCGTAGGCATACCCCAGCGCGCCATCATCAATTCTCGCCCTTGCGCAGTATTGCGCACAATTGGCGCCATTGTGTTGGGGTAAATATCTGGCAAAGGCTGAAGATTGCCAGTGAGATCTACCGCCACCTTTGCAACCTTGCAAATGGCCTGTGGGTTGGATGTCATGGAATAGAGATTACACATCTGCTTGCTCCAAAGGCACATTAATCCATAAGATGACCATGCGGCTGCTTTAACGCTTCTATCAGTTCAAGTGCATTCTGTGTGGCTGCACCAAAGGTGGTATTATCATAAATTGTCCACACATCTGCGCCATCTGCGTTCAACGTAGCAACGCTGTTTGCATGCGCCTGCACAGTTTCTACACTATACAGTGACTCATAAATGCGCGGAGAACCGTGTAGCCGAAAATAGGCGATCCCATTCCAACCTCCGGGCAGTGCGGCAGAAGCAAATCTGGCCGGATCTGCCGCAACCCGTGAGACATGCTGCCTTTTCAGCATCTTATCAACTTCTGGCTGAAACCAGCTCTCATGCCTTGGTTCCAGCACAACAGGGCCGTTGATTATGGCTTTCAAATCATGAAGAAACTGTTCTGCAATCTCTCCAGGATAAGCAAAATTTGGAGGTAGCTGAACCAGAATGGGGCCGCGCTTATTGCCTAAACCACTGGTTTCCTCAGCAAAACGTGTAACAAGATCCTGACATCCCACAAAACGCTGCTCATGCGTAATTGCCTTGGGGAGTTTGATGGAAAAGCGGAAATCTGGCGGTACGCTTGCTGCCCAGCGCACGTAAGTTTTTTGCTGATGAGGACGATAGAAACTGCTGTTAATTTCCACAGCAGAAAAACGCGTACCGTAGCGTTCAAGATGCGTGCCGGCTGAAGGAAATTCTGCGGCAAGTTTGCTTGGAACCGACCAGCCCGCAACACCGATGCGAATAGGCATAATAATCTGCCTTAATGTCCTAAGGTTAAAAGAAGGCCCTGCCATTTTGCAAAATAATTTGTTTCTGGTGATAATCTTGCAGTGCTTTGTGATGAGTTACGCTGATAATTGTACACTGCGGCAAGAGGGTTAGCAGCGCATCGTAAAGGTAGCGTTCATTGGCAGTATCCATGGCAGACGTGGCTTCATCCAGAAACAGAATGGAAGGACGAAATAGAAAGGCCCGTGCCAAGGCCAAACGCTGCTGTTCGCCACCAGACAAAATATTCTCCCATACTTGCTCTTCATCCAGACGAGATACGTATTCCCCCAGATTAACCGCATGAAGGGCGGCCTCATAGGCGTGCAGGTTATGTTGCTCTAGGGGTAAGGGGTAGGAAAGGGCTTGCCGTAAAGAGCCCGTTGGTACGTAGCTTTGCTGCGGAACAAACATAGCCTTTGCACTGTTAAGGCACACATCTCCACTGCCATAAGGCCATAATCCGGCTAAGCTGCGTAAAAACGTGCTTTTTCCGCTGCCTGATGCACCATAAATAGCCCATCGCTCACCCGCTTGAAATGTTAGGCTGCCAAAGTCCAGCAATGTTTGCCCGGAAGGCAGATTAAGAACCAGATTATGGGTTGAAACTGTATTTTCGTTTGTGGGTTTGCACACAATGCCTTGAGTAGGCTTCTGCTGTATTATGCGTTCAAATTCAGCAAGACGTTGCAATGTAGAACGTAAACCGGCCAGATCCGTGTAATTATCAATAAACCATTGCAAACTTCTTCGAACCTGCATGAATGCGGCATTAATACGCGCATAAGTGCCAAACGTAAGTGCATGCGCCATAATTTTGGGCACAAGCAAAACCCATAAAATAATGGAAGCTGTTTGATTATAAAACGTTCCTACAAAATTAGCGCGCCATGTGTAATGCACAACCTTGCGCCAATTTTTGGCGATGTGTGCAAGATGGGTAGAAAACCGCAGATGTTCAGCGTCTTCCCCTTTATAAAAAGCAACCTGCTCAGAATTACGCCGCAAATCAAGCAGGCTTGCACGCAAATCAGCATCATAATGTTGTTGCTGATAATCGGCATGAACTAAGGGGCCACCTACTTTTTCTATAAGCAAAGAAACCAATACGGTAACAATAACTGTTCCAAAAAACAGATAACCGGGAATATGATAAACATGCCCCCAAAGCGGCACAGATAACGTGCCGCCGATTTCCCATAAAACAATAGAGAATGACAGCAGCGTCATAACCGCCTGAATAGCATCCAACCCCAGTTTGAGGACAAGGGTTGTCATTTGCGCAAGGTCATCTGCAATACGCTGGTCTGGGTTATCTGCCTGCGTGGCATCATGCTCCAAACGGTAATAGGTGACATTTTTTAGGTAGCGTTGAAGATAGACCTTTGTGTTCCATAAGCGCCAACGCATGGAAAGGATCTGTGTCAGGTAAGTTTGCAGCACGTAAATGCCAGCCGAAAGAGCGCAAGCCGCAATATAAATCGGCAACATGCCCAAGGCGTTGCGCACATGGAACGCAAAAAAGGCATCAAAAAATTTCTGATCCCAAATACCAAACCATACGGCCGTACGCACATAAAGCAGAGAAAGCCCAATAATCAGGCCCAGCAGGCCCCATGCTTTCCACTTTTCTGCGGACATCCAAAAAGGAAACAGGATTTTCCAGTCCGCAAGAGAGTGGGAAGGAGAAGGTTTATCAGTACGTAGCACGAAGCGTTGCCATAAAATTACGAGGGGCTGCGGGAAAGTTGAACTGCCATATACCACTGGCGCGTTCGTAATAATGGCGGTTTGTCAGGTTATACGCATTTAGTTGCAGGCGCAGGTTACGGTTGATTTTATAACCAATCATGCCGTCCATTGTCATGTATCCGCCCTGTACGGTTGTGGCGTAACTTCCGCGTAGATTGCTGTTGGCATCTATTCCAACCCCTATGTTCAGGTCTTTCAGCCGTCCATCTGGCACAGTGTAATGCACCCAAGATTTGAACATGTGATGTGGGGAATAAACACCGCCAAAATCGCTTACGCGGGAATTGGAAACTTTGGTGTCCAAGTACGTATAACCAATAGACACATCCAGATTAGGCAGGATTTGCCCATCAATCTGCATTTCCCACCCTTGGCGGCGAATAGGCCCGGTAGTGACGTAAAATTGCGAATGCAGCGGATCTTGCACCGGTTGGTTTACGCTCTCCATCCGGAACAGTGCAGAAGAAACATTCAACCGACCATGAAAATATTCTGCCTTAAAGCCCGTTTCAATCTGGTTGCCACGCTGGGGCGTTAGCCCGCCACCGCGATAGGTTTCCTTCCCCACAGAAGGAGTGAAAATACTGGAGTAACTGGCATACCAAGAGATATGAGGCGTAATTTGGTAAACAGATCCAAGGTAAGGTGTCAGCTCTCCATGTATATTGGATGTTGTCTGCCATTGTGTTGCTGGTGCAGGAGCAATATCGCGGAGTTTCTCGTAATAGCGTGAGGCACGCCCGCCCAGAATAAGAGAGAGCTTTTTAGTCAGCTCAAACCGCAGTTGGCCATAAAATCCCCATTGATAGGCGTAATCATCCGTACCCCAGCCATTGGCGTTTGTGGCATAGTTAAAACAGCTTGCCGCAGGTTTTTTAACAACATCCGTGTTGTTTATGCTCACATCGTTATAGATGGCGTTACAGTTGTTGTTGGCATACTGCGTAACCTGTTCGTACGAATTATAATTGAAGCCGAAAAGCGCATGATGCATGCGGTTTAGAAAATGGAAACTGCCTTGGGCATAAATATCCGCAGAGCGTGATGCGTTCGTACCCTTAAAAGCGGAAATACCTTGATCCCGATACTGTAGGGTTCCTGTGGTGGGGTCTATCTGGTTCCATGGTTCATTATAAAGCGTATTATAGCTTTGATCATAAAACGTGCCGCGCGCGGTTGCAGACCAATCCCCCCAGAGTTTCTGGTTAAGTGAGGCAATGGTCTGCTGTGTCATGTAATTGGAATATCCCCAGCGCTGGCTGGGGTTTGCAGAGCGGCTGCCAGACCATAACGTATTGGCCGTTGTAAGCGGCAAACCGTAATAAGGGGCCTGATTATCCTGCTGTTGCGCAGCGTGAGAAACCATAAAGGTGGTGCGCGGGGTTATATCCCACTCCAACACCCCATAGGTTTGCCATTTGCGGGTATGGGCGTATTTGTAAAAGTAATTATTATCTTCAAACAGATCCGCCGTGCGGAAACGAAGAGTTTTGGATTTGTTGAGCGCTACCGTCATATCCACATCTGCACGGTAGTTGTTAAAACTTCCAACGCTGGCAGCGCCGGTTAGCGCAAAATCCTGCCCCGGTTTTTTGGTAACTTCATTTACAACGCCACCCGCGCCACCAGCCCCCTGCAAAAGGCCCGAAGACCCACGCAACACCTCGATACGATCATACATGGAAAGATCAAAACTGGCGTTATTCAGCGTTCCGGAAGCATTTGGCGTGCCGTCCACAGAAGTTGTAAGCTGGTACCCGCGTGAGTAGAAATTTGAATTGGCCGTAGAAGCTGGCATAACGCGAATACCGTTAATCTGGCGCATGGCGTCTGTCATTGTCAGCATGTTGGAATCTTCCATACGCTGCTGTGTAATAACAGATACAGACTGCGGAATATCCTTCAGCGCAACAGGCGTTTTCCCCCATGCTTCTATTGTTGGCACGGTGTAGGAATGCCGGGTGCCAGATCCATATACGGTAATATTCTGATGGGTTGTTTCAGCAGACGCATGATTTACCGAAGATGAACACGCGCATGAAGACCCAGAAGCACTGCACTTTTTAGGCGCATTGGCTGAGGTTGGTTTGCAAGCGGTGGGCAGGGAAGCAGCCGAGGCTGGCGCACAAATAAACGAAAGACCGCCTACCATAACCCCAAAACATGGGAGTATTCGAAAAATACGAGACATACATATCTGTCCTGACAGCGTCATACATAAAGGCTGACAGGGCAAGTTGATGTATCCAGCACATAAGGCTGGTTCCCGCATTAAGGCGGGAATAACAGTTGCTATATTACAAATAGCAGCCGCAAAAACGTGTTCCTGTCAGTAAAGACATGACAGGAGCAGAGGCGGCCCACGTGTATGGGGAAGACCCGTAAAAACACCGGCAGGCGGGGCCCGTGGTGCACGATCATGATAGATCTGCCGCTTTGCCAACAGCATAATGCTTAAAGCAACAAAAACTCCAATAAAGACAATATCGGGCAGTTGCAGTAAGGGGCAAAGAGGGCAGAACCCGTTATCATCATGCGAATGGTGTGCGGGATCATGCCCTTCATCATCCGCAGGCATTACCATGGCATCATCCATATCAGGACATGCCGGGCTTTTAAGTGCAGGGCCAATATGAAGGCCAGTAAGGCGTTCAAGCGTAACACGGGGCATTTCCCCAAGCTGCGCATGGCTTTGAAGAAAAAGCTGCCCGACAAGCCCCACCATTACACAAATGGCCACCAGCCATCGGCTGGCAAACAGGCGCATTTTTGCGTGCATGGTGGCTGATCTAGACAAAAATCCTCTCCAAATTGTGTACTTGTTAAAGGAAGATAATTTGCCTTTTGTCAAGGAAGAGTGGTTGGCGTGATCATGTTACACGTAAAAAGCACGGTATAATCTGGCACAAGCCAGGGGTCAGCAGGGCTGTTCTGTTGTGTGGGCAGGTATAGCTGCTCCTATATCAACTCTATCGCTTTTGCGAATGAAGGAGCGTAACCCAATAAAAGGCCTGCATGAGGCTTTTATCGGCTTCCTGTATTTCGAAATCGAATTCAGGCCTGATTGTTATTCCTACAAAGAGGAAACAAACCATGTCAGCTTACAGCATTTTACGGACTGCCATTGAACAGAAAAAAGCCGTGGCTTTTACGCTTCATGACAAGCCGCAGCTAGGCTCACCTCACGCTCTGGGCAAAGGAGATGGCGTAGAAAAGGTGCTGATGTATCGTGGTGTAGATACACACGAAAAGCGTGTACCTGCCCAAGGGCAGTGGGATTGCCTTGCCGTATCTGACCTGAACGATGTGAAGCTGCTTGCTGACGAGCCGTTTCACCAAGGCCACCCGGATGCCACACAGCGCGCTGGTATTCGTGAAGTGGATATCGAACTTTAAGATCGCCCTGTTTATCGGCATCACTTAATTTGATGCCGATAAAACCCTTATACAGTTACCAGATGACTAAACATTATTTCCACAAATGATGGAAATGGTGCAGGGGGCCGTGCCCACGCCCGACATCAAGCGTATCACTCGCTGCAAGCGCACCATGCAAATATGCTTTTGCTCCTCGCACGCTCTCTTCAACCGATTTAGAAGGGAGAAGAGCCGCTATTGCAGCAGAAAGCGTGCAGCCTGTGCCGTGGTCATTACGTGTGCAGATGCGTGGTGCTGCAAACTCAATAATTTTTCCAGCGGAACCATAAAGCAGATCAACACTCTGCGTTGATCCTTCAAGATGTCCCCCCTTTAACAAAACCCATTCCGAACCCAGCTTGGCCAACTCTTTTACCCGTAAGCGCATTTCATCCAGCGTCCATACGGGGTGAGCATTCAGCAAAACACCTGCTTCTGGCAGGTTGGGGGTAATAAGCGTTGCAAGCGGCACCAAAAAGTCTCTGATAGCACTTACCGCGTTGCTTTCCAGCAGGTGATCTCCACTTTTGGCCACCATAACAGGATCAAGCACAATATTTTTTGCACCATGATAATGCAGGCGGTCTGCAATAACCTCAGCAATGCTGCTGTTAGGAACCATCCCTATCTTCACCGCATCCACCCGCACGTCATCAAACACGCTATCAATCTGTTCGCCCACAAATTGCGGGTCTAGGGCCACAAAAGAACGCACGCCTTGAGTGTTCTGGGCCACCACAGCCGTAATGGCCGCCATGCCATACGCCCCCATAGCCGAAAATGCTTTAATATCTGCATGAATTCCAGCGCCTCCTGTGGGGTCGGTGCCGGCAATACTCAAAACATTGGCGATCATGGTCAGGCAATTCCCTTTTCGCAAGAACGTAGCTTCCTGCCGCGAAATTCCAGCAAAAAAAGGATAGGGTGGCCAAACCTGTCCCTTCGCCGGCATAACCCGGATCAGGTTCAAAGGGTCATTGCGCTGCCTTTTGGCCTTGCAATATCTCAGCTCCATGTCGGAGCCCCCCTCGGTAACACGCAACGTATCAGGGCAAGGGGCTTTATGCACGTAATATTAACGGTAGGTTTGGAGGACGTCTTCAGTTTTACAGCGGCCTGTGTGATATCCATATCTTTGACACCATGAGAGGCAGGTGTTCTTAGAATTACGGTATAAAAGAGGTTAGAACAGGCTTTTTACGGAATAATGACTATCCATGACTTTTAGCATACGTACGGCGTGTATTAAGGATGCGCCTGTTCTTCCGCTCATTGAAAAATCCGCCGCGCAGATTTTTCGGCAAATTCCTTCATTAAGCTGGATAGCCGATCACGCGGTTTTGCCGGTGGATACGCATTTTGCTGCCATAACCACAGGCACAAGCTGGGTTGCTATTGATAAGCAGGGTCACCCAATTGCTTTTCTTTGTGCGCAAATATACGCGCAGGAATTGCATATTCTTGAAATATCCGTTTGCAAAAAAGAGCAGGGGCGGGGCATAGGCACCGCGCTGCTTTACACGGCATGTAGTTGGGCAAAAACATATGGCCTTAGAGCCGTCACTCTGACGACTTTTCGTGATCTACCGTGGAATGCGCCTTTTTATGCGCGTCTCGGTTTCAAGATACTTCCAGAAGGCTTAATAAGCCCAAGGTTAGCGGCTATATTACAGGATGAGGTAAAAAGTGGTTTTTCCAAACAAACCCGCTGCGCCATGCAATTGAACCTGAGCCACTTTAAGCCCGCATAATCTGCTACAAGCCTATTATAGCACAAATGGCAATCCAGCAGCCGCAAAGCGTAGTATCCCAGCCTTATACATTGAAATGGCTGGGATATTCACACAGATTTTTATTTTTGCAGTACAGGCGCAGAAATGGCGACGCCGTTTTCCCATGTTTCAATAATTTTGTCGGCATTTGCAATGTTGGTTGCGGGGTTACCGGTAACAACTAACACATCAGCCCGTTTGCCCGGCGCCAATACGCCACGGTCAGAAAGATCCAGCAGATCTGCTGCGTTCTGTGTGGCGATATGAATAGTCTCTAAAGGTGTCAGGCCGGCCTGCACTGTAAGGGCCAGTTCCCGATGTTCTGCTACGCCGGGCACTCGTAAAGGGGTGGCGCCGCTATCTGTGCCAAAGCCGATTTTTACGCCCGCATCATGCAATGTTTTCAGGTTTTGCAGGTTCATTGCCAAAGATGTGCGGGCAAAATCGGCCTGTTTGCCCGTTTTGTGCTGCGCCTGCCATGCTGGATCGTTAATCTGTTTTTGTAGAGGGCCAGAAAGACCGGCTGTTGCAAAGGGTGTTTGCGTCCACGGTGCGCGATCAGCCCATGCCGTGGTGGCTTCATCAAGCTGAAGGGTGGCAATATACCAGATCCCGCGGGCTTTAAGCGTTGCAATCAAATCCGGTGTAACGGGTTTGTCTCGTATGCCGTGGGCCAGAATATCCACTCCAGCGGCCACAACATGCTGAGCATCTTCCAGATCATGAATATGCGCCGCCACACGGAGCTTGCGTTTATGGGATTCCTCTACAACGGCGGCAATAACATCCGGGCTCATTTTAACAGGCAGTGTGCCATCAAAATCATCAACCCAGATTTTAACCAGATCCGTGCCTTCATCTGCCATTGTGTCCACGGCTTCTCGGGCTTCATTGGCGGTTTTCGGGCGGAAAAGCTGGTTGGGAGCCACATTCACAGGCGGCGCACCATTGGGAACACCAATACCTTGATCAACACCGAACAGATCAGCCGGGGTTTTACCCGCATGTGCTTCCTTACGGAGCGGATCAAACACATCTGGCACGTTATTACCCAGCGCCGTAACCGTGGTAACACCATAACGACGATACTGACCAAGCGCCGCCATAATATTGGCGCGTGTATAAAACTGAGAACCCGTGGTAACGCCCTCATACTGTCCAACGTGGCTGTGATCGGAAATAATGCCGGGCAGAACGGTATCTCCTGCACGACCCAGCACTTTGGCATCTTTGGGAATATCCACATTCTTGCCCACCGCAAGAATATGCTCTCCCTGCATCACAAGCGTTCCATCTTCTATGGGGGCTGCTCCGGTGCCATCCACAATACGCACATGCGTAAGCGCAATAGGGGGAGATGAGGCAGCAAGCACCGGCGTTGTTATAAAAAGAGAAGTTGTGATGAAAAGCATACGGCGCATATTGATCTCCCTAATAGCATCATAAACGGCAAGAAAGTGATATTCGTTCCATGTTTATCAGATATTCATGAACCAAGGATCACTTCTACTTTATGTAAAAGCCCATCATCTTTCATATTTATTTCATGCGTCATGTAGCTTTGCACGCCATCTATGGTGATCTTTCTTACACCACGGCAAACATGATCCGGGTTTTTTACCAGAATACTGTAACGCGCTGTTTTCCACTGCAATGTTACCTCAAACTCTGGCCAATGCTGCGGAATGCAGGGGTCTATCAAAAGCTTGTCCCCCTGAATGCGTACACCAAGAATGGTTTCGGTTCCCACCCGTTGCATCCAACCGGCAGAGCCTGTGTACCAAGACCACCCACCACGCCCAACATGCGGGGCTTCAGAATATACATCAGCCGCAATAACGTAGGGTTCCAGCCTGTAACGCGCGGCTTGTTCCGGTGTTTGGCTATGGGTGATGGGGTTAAGCATATGGAATAATGTTTGGGCCAGATTGCCATCGCCTAAAGCTACAATGGCCATAACTGTCCATAACGCTGCATGGGTGTACTGGCCGCCGTTTTCACGTATGCCGGGTGGGTATCCTCGAATATAACCGGGGTCTGGCATGGCTTTATCAAACGGTGGCGTAAGCACAAGAATAAGCCCGTCCTGCTCCCGTACCAACCTATGAACGGCAGAGCGCATGGCATGGTTGGCCCGTTCTGGCGTGGCTGCGCCAGAAAGTACAGACCAAGATTGAGAAATGGCATCTATCTGACATTCCGGCATGGAGTGAGAGCCCAGCGGCGTGCCATCATCAAAATAGGCTCGCAGGTACCAATCTCCATCCCATGTGTGTTCCAGCGCCTTGGCCAGTTTGCGGGTATGCTGCTGCCATTTATCAGCCCGCATATCTTCATTCCGAGCACGGGCAATGGGGATAAATATCTCAAGTGTGGTGTAGAGGAACCAGCCAAGCCACACACTTTCCCCTCGGCCCTGTTCTCCTACACGGTTCATGCCATCGTTCCAGTCTCCCGTGCCCATGAGGGGAAGGCCATGAACGCCTACAGCAAGGCTCCGATCAAGCGCACGGGCACAATGCTCAAACAGTGTAGCACTTTGTGCCGAGTGCGCTGGCACCATAAAGTTATCATGCTCGGTTATAGGCAGCGGAGGGGCTTCCAGAAAACCAATAGTTTCATCCAGAACAGCAAGATCCCCCGTTGTGTTAACGTAATGCGCAACCGTGTAACCAAGCCATGTGCAATCATCCGAAATATGGGTGCGCACGCCTGCTCCTGTCTGCGGGAGCCACCAATGCTGTACATCGCCTTCCACAAACTGGCGGGAAGCGGCCCGTATCAGATGCTCTCGCACCAAAGCAGGGCACGAAACCGCAAGGGCCATGCCATCCTGTAACTGGTCTCTGAAACCATAAGCCCCACTGGCCTGATAAAAGCCTGCACGTGCGCGCACGCGGCTGGAAAGTGTTTGGTACAACAACCAGCCATTCAGCATGATATCCATGCTGCGATCTGGGGTTTTAATCTGAACAGAACCGCAAATGCTGCGCCACTGCTGTTTGACATCATCCAGAACGGTATCCAGATCAACCGTCCGATAACGGGCAATCATCTGCCTGGCTTCTGCCTCGTTTTCCGCTTCTCCTAACAAGAAAACAATTTCTACGCGGCCATCTGCGGGCAGGGTGACTATGGTTTGCAAAACACCACATGGATCAAGCCCAGCACCGGTGCTTCCCTGCACGGTATCGGCTAGTGTTAAGGCATACGGGCTATCAAGCGTGCCATTTCTGCCAACAAAGTTTGTGCGGTCTCCCGAAATGGCGGTTACGTAGCCACCAATATCAGCAAAGGCAACGCGGCCTCCGTAAACAGCACTCCAGCGATTGTAAGCAAATAGTGCTCCCGTAGCGTCATCTATTTGCGTTGTAATGAAAGATGCTGTTTTGGCGCGTGCCGTCCCAAGCACCCACTCAACATATCCGGTAAGAGAAAGCGTGCGAGCATGGCCTGATAGGTTGTGCAGTTGAATGCGAGAAATCTTTATAGGGTCTTTTACCGGCGTATATTGCAAAAGCGTGCTGGCTATGCCGTGTGCAATACGATCATACTGCGTATAGCCATACCCATGCCGGCTGACATAGGTGGCATCTATATCTCGGCGGATAGCAGCCGTTGGGCTCCATAATACTTTGGTATCTTCATCCCGCAGGTAAAAAACTTCGCCCGGTTGATTGCTGACAGGATCATTAGACCACGGGGTAATCTGGTGCTCACGGCTGTTTAGCGCCCATGTATAGCCACTTCCTTCGGCAGAAGCCTGAAAGCCCGCAGTATCATTGGCAATAACATTAATCCATGGGGCAGGCGTTGTGCGGCCGGAAGCGAGTACAACCACATATTCCTGTCCATTCTGGGCAAACCCACCGTGACCATTGAAAAATTCAAGCTCAGGAATATCGGGCACCTTGAACGCACTGGGGGTAAACACATGCGGTGTTTGAAACAGAACAGATTTAGGAGCTTCGGCCACATTGGCCTGATCAAGCTGTTCTGCCAGCCCCTTATCTGCCGAAAGAACAACGCGGGCAGCCGCCAATAAAAGATTCTTTACCGGTGTGGAAATCAGATCTGCCCGCAAAATGCAGATAGAGCCTGCGACAGTTGCCCTTTTGGGCATAGAGCGCACAAGGTTTTCAAGCGTGTTCTGTAGATCTTGTAAGTAGGACGATGGGTGCTCATTCATCAGCACAAGATCAACGGCAACCTGTTTAAGCCGCAAGTATTCATGCGCCAGCAAAACCTGCCGGATAATATCTGTATCTGGCGTATCCTTTACGCGCAAAACCATTAAAGGCAGATCACCAGAAATACCTTGTTCCCATAGTGTTGGCTGGGCAGCCATACCTTGCATGATAACTGCGGATGATGCGCGCAAAGCAGCATTTGCAAACAGAATATGGCCCGCCAAACGCTGGAACATATCTGCTTCTGCTGGGGTAATATCAAAATGTCGGAACTGAATTTGCGCTTGTGTCCAGGCCAGTGTGCGTGCGCGATCCAGCGCGGTATCATCCTGATGCACCTCAATCAAGCGCTCCAGCTCCTGACGGGATGAAGCAACCATTGTCCAAAACGTTATCCGTGCTGTAGCACCGGGCTTGATGCTTACGCGGCTACGAATAGCAAAGCAGGCGTCCAGCACCGTGCCGGTTTGCCCAGATAGTTGTGTTTTACCCGTTAAAGCCGCAGGAGATCGCGCTGTGCGGCCGCGTCCAATAAACTGCGCACGGTTTGTTTCCACCGTAATTGGGGTAGAGCACACGGCTACATGCGCAGCCCAGATTTCAGGCTCATCGGGGGTACGCCGCCTACGGGTTGCTATAAGGGTTTTGGCTTCCGGCAGGTAATCTGTTTCTACAAATAGTTTGGTGAAGGCCGGATGCGCGAGATCTGAATCTGGGGCAAGCAAAGCCAGTTCTGCATAGGATGTGATATCTATTTCAACACTATCATAGCCAGCATTAAAAACACTCAGATAGCGTACATCAGCATCATCTTCAGCAGAAACCATGACCTCCACAGTTGTTGTTAGAGAGCCATCGCGCCGGGTGAATTCGGCGCGATCTTCATGGAAAACACTTACGTAATCATCCGGCTCCTCTCCACAGGGCTGAATGCCAGCAGACCATACTTTCCCGGTCTTTACGTTTTTCAGGTAAAGATAAGACCCAAAGTTATCCAGCGTTGGATCTTCCCGCCACCGAGTAACGGCCTGTCCCTGCCACATTGTGTAGCCAGACCCCGCTGCTGTGAGCATGACGGTATAACGACCATTGGAAAGAAGGTGCGTAATGGGTGCGGGCGTATAATCCGTGCCGTAGTACCTACCAGATGCCGCTTGTGGTAATTCCGAGCGCGGCAGAGGATATTCTTCTATTGGCAGAGGATGAGCCACAGCGCCTGTGCGTGGCGCACGTTCTTGCAATAACAGCTCGGCCGAGGCAATCACGGGGTCATCATGGAAGCGCTTTCTCATGATACCGTCCAGAACTGCATCTGCCACGGAAAGAATGGACATGCCCTGATGGTGTGCCATGTAAGCCTGCACAATAGCCATTTCCTGCCCATCCGGCACACGCTCCGGGGTATAATCCAGCGCTTCGTAAAAACCGTAACGACCGTGTGCCCCTGTTTTTTCCAGAACAAAAAGATTGGCAACAGCTTTTTGCGGATCAACCATAGCGGCCAGCAAGGTGGCATAGGGGGCTACAACTCTATCCTGCCCAAGGCCACGTTTTAACCCCAGCCCCGGAACGCCAAAGTTTGAGTATTGATAGGTGTAATCAACATCCCGCACATTATAGGCGGATTCCGAAATCCCCCATGGAATATTGTGAGATTGCCCATAAGCAATCTGGCGCTGCACAATAAGCGCGTTGGTTTGCTGGAGCAGGCTACCTATAGGCGCACGCATAACCAGAGAGGGCATAAGATATTCGAACATGGAACCCGACCACGAGACCAATGCTGCTCCGCTGCCAGCAGAGGTTAGGGCACGACCCAGACGGAACCAATCCCGCGCAGGAATGTCTCCTTTTGCAATGGCAAAAAAGACTGCGAGCCGAGATTCAGAGGCCAACAGATCATAACAGTTACTATCGGAGATATCTTCAGTAACAACAAACCCGATAGACAAAAGTTTGCGTGCAGGATCACGCAAAAAAGCAAAGTCCATGCCGTAAGCCAGCATGGTTGCTTTGCTCTGCAATGCTTTCAGCCGGGTTTCAAAGGTCGTGTTATGCGTATAATCCAAATCACGCAAATGGCTTTCAAGCGCTTTTAATGGCGCCACACACCAGAAAAGTGGGTCTGACGTTGTTTGTTCTTCGGCTGCATTGGTTTCTGCATAAAGATGGGCTGCGTGTTCTGCTATGGTTTGCGCCTGTTTCAATAATATTTGCAAACTCTCCTCTGTTTTGACTTCAGGGGCTGCCAGAACAGATGTTTTTAACCGCGCGAGGGCTCGGATAAGAAATTTTTGCTGTTTTGTATTCTGCAGCCGTTCTCCATTGCGGAAGGTAAGATCTGTAATGGCAAGGGTAATGGCATCTGCTATACCTTCGCGCCACATGGAGGGTTGGGCTGTATATGCAGTCCACTCACAACAAGCACGTGCCAGCGCGACAAGGTGACCAGCAAAATTACCGCTATCTACAGTAGAAACATATAAAGGAGCCAACGGCTCCAGATCAGCCGTACTGTACCAGTTATATAAATGCCCTTTATATTTTTCTAATTTGTCTAGTGTTTTAAAAGTATTTTCAAGCCGATCTATTGTATCAGCCAAGCCGTTCCAGCCAAAATCATAGGCGCTAACTGTGCATAAAAGATAAAGCCCTATATTGGTAGGCGATGTACGTCTGGCAATAACAGGAGAAGGAACTTCCTGAAAGTTGTTTGGCGGAAGCATGTGGTCATCCGCCGTTACAAATTCTTCAAAAAAGCGCCATGTATTGCGGGCTGTAAGACGTAAAGTGCGAATATCTGTGCGGGAAGGGCGCGATTGGGCCGTTAAAACGGCTGCGCGACTTGTCCATAACCCAATAGCAGGAGAAAACGCCCACAGAATAGCCAGAGGGCCAATAAAAATCAGGTTTCCCACATCCTGCATGGTAACTTGTAGAACAAGAATAACCGCAATAAGTGGACCAGAGAGCATTTTCAGGTAATATTGTTGCAATCCAGACTGTAGAAGATCCGCCGTTTGCGCTGCTGGCACCCATTGCAGCAAATAGCGCCTTGTTACAAAAACACGCCCAAGGGTACGGATAATGGCATCACCTAACAAACAAGCCTGATGCACCAGAAACGTGATGTTAAGTGCCGTCATAACAACGGCATTGGAAATGGATGCCCCCAAAACATTAAAATAACTACGAAAACTGATCCACTCCCGGCGTGGCACAATATCGGGAATAACTGGCAAAAAAGCAGGTATCGCCATAATCAGAAGAATAAACAGTGTCCAGATACCAGCGTTTTCTGGCAACAAAACCCAGCAGATAATCAAAGCCAAAAGCGTAAAGGGCGCGCATAAGGTGCGGCGCAGATTGTCCACCATTTTCCAACGCGCAATTCCAGATAAACTATTGCGTGGGGAAGGGGTGCGAAATATGCCTGAAACAATCCAGGGAAGTAGCTGCCAGTCTCCTCGTGTCCAACGATGGAGCCTTTGGGCTGCAACCAAATAGTCTGTTGGAAATTCCTCTATCACCTCAATGTCAGAAGCCAATCCGGCGCGCGCAAAAATACCTTCAAACAAATCATGGCTTAAAAGGGTTGCTTCAGGCACACGCCCAGCCAAAGCGGCTTCAAACGCATCAATTTCGTAAATACCTTTGCCTGCATAAGACCCTTCTCCAAACATATCCTGATACAGGTCTGATATTGCAGATGAATAGGCATCTATACCGCTAGACGCGGAGAAAATACGCTGGAACAAAGTGCTTTGATGCCCGATAGGCAAAGATGGCGTAACACGAGGCTGCAAAACGGCATAACCTTGCTGCACACGCCCGGTTGTTGCATTAAATTGCGGCGCATTAAGGGGATGTGCCAGTTTACCCACCAGTTTTTTTACTGTTTCAAGGGGCAGGCGTGTATCGGCATCCAGCGTGACGATATATTTTACAGCTTGTGGAATATTCTGGCGGCATTCTGCCAAAAAAGTGGTGTCAGACGCACCACGCAACAGGCGGTTTAGTTCATGCAGTTTTCCGCGCTTACGTTCCCACCCCATCCATACACCTTCACTCTCACTCCAAACCCTGTGGCGATGTAGAAGGAGGAACCTGTTGCCATCCGGCACAGATCCGTATTTTTCGTTAAGACGGTGAATACCGGCAGAAGCTAACTGGAAAAGTGCATCATCTTCTGGTGCAGATGCCTCTGAATGATCAGACCAATCTGTTAAAAGCGCAAAGTAAACACCGCTATCATGAGTGGCCAGATAGTGGACTTCCAAGCGGGATAAAAGTTCATCCACCGTTTTGACGTTGGTAAGAAGGGCAGGAATAACCACCATTGTACGCAATTTTACGGGAATACCATCTAAAAGCTCCAACCCCGGCAATGCCGTTACCTTGGTAACACGCAAAGCCAGCCAGTTGATGCATGCAACGGCTGCTTCCAATGCGGGTGAAAAGGCCAGAACAGCCACCAACAAAACCCACGGGAACCAAACATTTTCCTGAAAAGAAAGCCACACCGGCCCAGCCAGAAAAATAAGCGCCAGCATAAACACAACCACGGCATAACCTGTAATGCCGCTTTGGCAGAATGTTTGGGCCAGTTTTCTGGAAAGATTGGGACGAAAACCTATAGAGGCTTCCAGAATGGAACGCCCTTCCATCACAAGATAATAACCGGGATCATTCTTGCGTTGATCAAACGCATTGGAAGCAGCAGCTTCTTGCGCTAAAAAAACAGCCTTCTTGGCAATATCAATTTCATCAACAGTGCTGCCATAGGCCAAATCCTCAATAGCTTTGCGGTAGAGATCTCGGCTGGCAAAATCTGCGCATGTAAAACTTGCATATTCTACAAATACTGTATCAACCAAGCAAACTTGTTCAAAAATCTCTGCCCAATCAGATTCTGCAATATGTCGCAGACTGGTAATAATATTTCGAATAGTGGCGTTAAAAGCACCCTGCGTTTGTAAATACTCTTGAATTCCTTGCTCAATATCTGTTTTTTTATCTGCCAATCGCTGTTCTAACCACACAAGAACAGGGTTTTTTTCTGGATCTATACCGCGTGAACGATGCGCAAGCTGCGCCGTAAATGCTGGCGTAATAATGCGTGGGTCTATTTGGGATAATATGGCAGACAATGCAGCAGCATCGTTCTTTCGGGCGGATGCAAGCTGATCAGCCAAAAGATCAGCCGCTTGCTGGCTTGCGTGGCTATCTATAATGGCACTTACAATGCGGCGCAGGTTTTCTATTAAAACAATGCGCAAGGTAATGGGAACAGCCCAAAGCTCACCTATCGTAAGCGGGGCAACCGTTTGATAGGCAAGCAGAAACTTACGCAGAAAATCTGGCTGTAAGTAACTGTCTGTATGCGCAACAAAAGCCCACGTAATGCCAAAAACGCGCGGCAAACCAACAAAAGGGCCATTCGCAAGTTTGGGAAGGCGCGTATAATACCCACTCGGCAGATCCAGACTGGTCTCTCTAATCTGCATATCAATAAGGGCATAGTTATCTGCCAACCACTGGGCTGCTGGCGGTAGCAGTCGGCCCCTTTGACTAGCCTTGGTAACAGTTTCATTGGCCGCTGCAAGCAGGGCGGCATTTTCAGCTAACCTGCGTTTAAGGGGTTGTCCGCGCCGGTTATGCTTGGCGGGTACAACAGCCTGTGCGGCCGCCAGGCTTCTGGCATGAGCCTCCAAGCGTTCAATACCAAAAATTTCGCTTTTTATCGGGAAGAGGTCATCCTGTATGTGAACGTGAATATACCCCCCAAACAAACGGCGCAAAAATGAACGTCGGGCATTTTTGGGGCCGGTATCTGATAGTTGTTCTGTATGCATGTACCAACTCCCTGATAAGGGCCGTACAAAGCTGTAATGCGGCCTTTATTCGTTATTTACGGAACAGGCTTTTTCTTGTTTTTACGCTGGGAAAAGGCACTTTTTCTTCTAACAAAGTATGGTTTTTCACCATTTTGTTTTCTGTGTTAGTGGGATTTGGCAAAACATTTTTACTGGCTGCGTTGCCACCATCAGTTATATTCTGCTCCACCTTCTTTTTTGTTTTTGAAGGAGCAGAAGGAGCCTGATTGTTTACAAAGTGAGTGCGCATATTCTTTCTCCATCCAAGAGAAGTCAGCCGCAGATGTTTCGATTGTACTTTAGGTAGATTTCGAGAAAGAAAATCATGTAACCAGACAGATAGAATATAATTCTAACCGCCAAGTATTGAGCCGTTATTCAACGCAGGAACGGATGAAACGTTCCAGAACGGATTGGGCTCTATGTAAGGCAGAGCTAAAAATAATTTTCAAAGGAAATGCCAGCCCATCCACATTGGCTTATTTTACAATATCAATCATCAAACCGCACTGTGCGCCCCTGTTTAATACGTGCGCGATGCGCTTTTCCCTGCAACCGCCGTTGGCGCGCTGCGCGACTAGGCCGGGTGGCAACACGAAAAGCCGGACGATGTGCAGCCTCACGTATTAAAGCGACTAAACGTTCCACTGCGTCTTCACGGTTGCGCTGCTGTGTGCGAAACCGTCGTGCTGTAATAACAATAACCCCATCACGCGTGGCCCGACTTCCGGCCAGTTCCAGCAAGCGCGTACGCACGCGATCTGGCAAAGAAGCAGAATGTGCCGCATCGAACCGTAATTGGGCAGCCGTAGCAACCTTGTTTACATTTTGCCCGCCAGGGCCAGACGCTAAAATATAAGTGACCTCCAATTCGGAATCGGCCAGAGAAATATTGGGAAGGATAGAGATTGCCATAAGGTCAGCATAACACGTTTTGTGTTGTTATGCTTGTGTGCCCAAAATCTGCCGTTGGAACCATTTTGCATCTCATGCGTAAAATTAAGAACACGGGGAGCGACGAAACCTTAGAAACGCGCGATTTAAGATTATGTAAAGGGACGACGCTCCCGCCGAAACACGGGCGAGGAGAAGATCATGGTTGTCAAAAAAAATACGCCAAGCAAGACTGCTAAAAATGGTTTAAAAGCAGATAAAAATAAAATTGAACCAAGCTATACCGAGCAACAAGGTAATGGGGGAGAAACACACCAGCAAGCTGGTGGTGATGTGGCAACGCTCACCTCTGCTCAGGGTATTCCTATAGCGGATGATCAGAACACTCTGCGTTACGGTGCACGTGGCCCGGCGTTGATGGAGGATTTCCATTTTCGGGAAAAGATTTTTCATTTTGACCACGAGCGTATTCCCGAACGCGTTGTGCATGCTCGTGGCTATGGCGCACATGGGTATTTTGAACTGACAGACAGCCTTGCAGACGTTACGCGGGCCGCCATTTTTCAGAATGTGGGGGAACGCACGCCTGCCTTTGTCCGATTTTCTACGGTTGCAGGCTCTAAAGGTTCATTTGATGTCGCGCGGGATGTCCGTGGGTTTGCTGTCAAGCTTTATACCAAGGAAGGCAACTGGGATCTGGTTGGCAATAATATTCCGGTATTTTTCATTCAGGATGCCATCAAGTTCCCGGATATGGTGCATTCTGTAAAACCAGCGCCAGACCGTGATTTTCCGCAGGCGCAGTCTGCCCATGACAACTTCTGGGATTTCATTTCGCTAAGCCCAGAAAGCTTTCATATGATCATGTGGGTGATGTCTGATCGGGGTATCCCGCGTTCCTTCCGTTTTATGGAAGGATTTGGGGTGCATACATTCCGCTTTTTAGACAGCAATGACCGCTCAACCTTTGTGAAGTTTCATTGGAAGCCCAAGCAGGGCTTGCAGTCTGTTGTGTGGAACGAAGCCGTTAAGATCAACGGGGCGGACCCTGATTTCCATCGACGAGACCTCTGGAGCGCAATTTCCAGCGGAGACTTTCCCGAATGGGAACTTGGTGTACAGCTCTTTGATGAAGAATTTGCCGAAAAGTTTGATTTCGATGTGCTAGACCCCACCAAACTTATTCCAGAGGAACTGGTGCCTGTCAGAATAGTGGGCCGCCTGGTACTGGACCGCGTTGTTGATAACTTTTTTGCCGAAACAGAGCAGGTGGCCTTTTGCACACAGAATGTGCCACCCGGCATTGATTTCTCAAACGATCCCCTGCTGCAGGGCCGAAATTTCTCGTATCTGGATACACAGATCAAACGGCTTGGTAGCCCCAATTTTACGCATATCCCCATTAATGCTCCTAAATGCCCCATGGCGCATTTTCAGCAAGATGGGCATATGGCCATGCATAATCCCGTAGGCCGCGCCAATTATGAGCCGAATAGCTGGGGGGCGGCAGGTGGCCCGCGTGAAAACCCCAAACAGGGCTTTCGCAGTTTTGCGAGCGAGGAAACTGGCCCCAAACAGCGCCTGCGGCCTGAAAGTTTTTCAGACCATTACAGCCAGGCCCGGCAGTTTTACATTAGCCAGACACCCATTGAGCAGAAGCATATAGCAGACGCCATTACGTTTGAGCTAAGCAAGGTGGAACGGCCAGATATCCGCTCTCGCGTTGTGTCGCATCTGCTACATATTGATGAGGAACTGGCAATAACGGTAGCAGACGGGCTGGGCTTACCATTGCCAGAACCCGCACAGGGAACACAGCCTACACGCACAGATCTTCCGCCATCTGATGCGCTCAGCATCCTTAAGAATGGGCCAAAAACATTTGCTGGCCGAAAAATGGGTATTTTGGCGACGGATGGTATAGATGCAGAGCTTTTTGCGGCACTTATTGCCGCCCTTCAGGCAGAAAAAGCCGATTATGAAGTCGTTGCTCCCAAAATTGGCGGCATTACATTATCGGATGGCACCAAGATAACGGCGCAACAGAAAATAGATGGCGGCCCATCTGTACTCTACGATGCCGTAGCCATTCTTGCTTCCAAGGAAGGCACAAAAGTGCTGGCCGGTAATCCAGCAGCCAAAGATTTCCTGACCGATGCTTTCACGCATAACAAATTTATTGGCTATTCTGCAGAAGCTGGCACGTTGTTTAAAAAGGCAGGTCTGGCAGAAGATGTTGATAAAGGCTGCATCAAACTTGGTAGCAAAAACGATGCCACTGCGTTTGTAAAAACCTGCGGCGCACTCCGCTTCTGGCAACGTGAAAAGCTGGATTAAGAATACACATCAGCCCTCACACGCGTTTATAAACGTGGGTGAGGGCTGCCCATTTTTCCAAAAGCTATTTGTTACTCATAGCCTCATAATTTGCAGGATACTGGCTGCGCTGTGTAACGGGTGAGCAGCGCAGCCAGCACCAGCCCGCCAAGGCCGCAATAACAGACCCGGCAAAAATCCCCAGTTTTGCTGATACTACCGTATCCATATCCTGAAATGCCAGACCAGCAATAAACAAGCTGATGGTAAAACCAATGCCACATAGCAAGGAAAGCCCAAAAAGCATTTTCACCGATGTTGCCGCTGGGGCAGGGGCTATGCGCAACTGGAATGACAATATGGTTGCTCCAAACACACCAACGGGCTTTCCCACCACCAACCCCAATATGATGCCAAGGGGAACAGGAGCAAGAAGCGTGCCCAGATGCACGCCAGCAAGAGAAACCCCAACATTCATAAAGCCAAATAGGGGAAGTACCAGCCACGTAACAAAAGGTGTTAGTGCGGAGGATACTTTTTCAAGCGGTGTTATTTGTTCTGTATTTTTTGCACATGGTTGGGCGGGCAGGCAAAGACCAGTAATAACCCCGGCAAGCGTTGGGTGCAGGCCGGAAGATAAAAGCATGCCCCAAAGCAGCAAGCACCCAAGGGCGTAAACCCACACAGATCTGCAATCCAACAACCGATTTGCAGCAATCATGGCCATGGTTACAAAAAGCACACCTGCCAGCGCGGGCCAATAAAGGGCAGAACCGTAAAACAGGGCAATAACAACAATGCCCAACACATCATCAAAAATGGCAAGAGCCATAAGCCACGCACGCGCCCCAGCAGAAACACGCGCCCCCAGCGCCATAATAACGGGCAGTGTAAATGCAGCATCAGTGGCTACAGGAATGGCCCATCCATGAAATGCTTCTGCATGCCCATGCGTTACCAAAAGGTAGGTAAGCGCTGGCACAACCATCCCCCCCAATGCGCCAATTAATGGCAAGGCAATCTGGCGCATGGATGAAAGATGGCCCGAAACCATCTCTTTCTTGATTTCCAGAATAATCAGCAGAAAAAACAGTGTCATCAACCCATCAGATACCCATGCCGTAAGTGTATCTGGCATATGCTGCTCTAAAAAAGGCAGCCGCATAGGCATTGTAATCAGGGTTTCATAACCATCAGACCAAACCGAGTTTGCTAGGGCAAATCCTGCAAGCGAGGCGAGGAGCAGGGCTGTTGCACCTCCTGCGGGAGATTGCAAAAAACGTTGGATACGATGAAAACACGCAGCGGAAGTATCTGTCATGCGTGCATATTGAAGGCGTTACATGCCCCACACAAGGGAAGAAAAGCGTAAAACCGCCGCTTCTCTTCCTATCAGCAAACCCCAATATGTCTGGGTAATTTTATTCCGGCGTTGGGGTGCATTGGGGCGTAACAGCTTGCCCGTTCATAACATCCTGCGTGAAAGAAGCTGAATCTGGCAACGAGGCATTTACCGTCTGATCATGGTTCAGGCTTTTGTAAACATGTGCCTGCACCACTGTGCCAGCAGCACAGGCAGCTTTTACCAGCCCGAGCTGAAGCGGTGGTGGCACATCCTTATCCAGCTCTCCTGTGCCCATAAACAGTGGTTGCGCCAGATGCATGGTAGGATATTGCATGGCCTTTAAGGCTGGAGCGAGATTTTTTGCAAAGTCAGGCTGAAGTGAATTGCTAAAATTCAACCCATCTGCCTTCACCTTATCTGTCAGCTCATGCACACATAAATTGGCTGCGGCACGGTAGGCTGGCATGGCTTTAGCTGTAAAAACGCTTTCTGGCTTAAAGGCTGTATCATACCCAGAAAGCCCCTGTGCCAGATAAAGCGTATAAACCATAACAGGATTATACGGCGCATTATCCGGCGCGGTTGCTATTTGCTTAAGCAGTTCTGGCGTAATATACGGGGCACCCGTGGCCACAGTGCCTCGGATATTCAAATCTGGCGCATATGTTGGTGCAAACGCTGCAGAGGCAAACGCTGCCCCACCACCCTGAGATTGCCCAACAATCATGATTTTGTTCTGCAAATCTGGCACCGAGGCCAAGGCTGCCTTCACACTGTCCAGCAGGCTATAGGCTTCCACGCGCGCGTTAAGATACGGATGAATACCGGAGGTTCCCAAACCCTGATAATCCGTACCTACTACGGCAAAGCCACGTTTCATCCATTCAGAGAGATAACGCTTGTTACGTGCACTCCACGGATTGTTAGAGGGCGCGCAGTGGCCTGCAACACCTACCGTACCATGCGCCCATGCAACAATGGGCCACCCACCAGCAGGCGGCTTGCCTTGTGGTAGAATAACTTCTGCCGTAACCGGCACCAGCCCTTTGCCCGTAATACCATTGGTGGAAAGGTAGGTTATGCGCAAGGATCGCCCAGCATCAGGCAATGTAAAAGCCACAGGCAAAGATTGAGACGATGTCAACGTACCAGCCGCACCAGATGGAGTTGCCGATGCAGCAATGGCACCGGAACTTGCACCCATAAGGCAAAGACCAGCAACCAAACGAGAAACATGATAAACAGAGGGGGGAAAACGCAAGAGATATCCTTCTTCAGGCTATTGGTCTTGTGTTTGACCGCCCGATACGCTGCAACTTAACAACGTTAAGAATGGAGCATGAGAAAAGAAAGTCAAGTGCTCTAATGGCTATCGCGAATATTCCGGAAAATACATCATGGCCCAGCCTGCTCAGCCTAAAAAAGCTTACCATCATGGAGATCTGCCAACCGCTCTTTTGCGTTCTGCGCGCGTCATTCTAGAGGAACAAGGCATTACAGCCCTAGGGCTGCGGGCCATTACGCGCCATACGGGTGTCTCACAAACAGCCGCAATTCCGCATTTTGGAAATTTAACAGGCTTGCTCAGTGCGCTGGCAACAATAGGATATGAAGAACTGGCAGCAACGCTTACACCGCTGCTTAATAAAGGGCCACACGCTGTTGGCGTGGCCTATGTACAATTCGCCATGCAACATCCGGGCCTGTTTACCCTTATGTTCCGTAGCGATGTAATTGATAGAAAAGACCCGCATCTGGCTGCGGCTGCGGCCAAAACATCCGCTATGCTCACTCAATGTGTAGGAGACCTAAAAGGCAAGCATTCCGCCCATACACGTGCTGGCGCACGCGCAGCCTTGTGGGCCAAGGTGCATGGCCTAGCTGTATTGGCGATAGACGGCCTTTTGGAAGCCTTGCTGACGCGAGAAGGCGAGGGCATGACTCCGGATGCGCTTATTGAAGATGCTCTTAGGCTGTAAATTTTGTTTTTATATTTATTATCATATAGTTATGAATGATTCTTCATTTGGAATGAATAGCTTTCTGCTATTCTAAAAATGCATCCGTGCATTCCAATAATGCGGTTGCACAATCATCGCTCCCATTTTAATTCCATCCAGACGGATTGAAATAATAAAGGACGGTGCATGGGCCGCCGCAGAACCATTGATCGGGAGAGCGTTCTGGACAGCGCGGAACAGCTTGTTCAGAAGGGCGGGGCAACCGCTTTAACGCTTGATGCCGTAGCCAAGGCCGCAGGAATTACCAAAGGCGGCCTGCAGTATTGCTTTGGCAATAAGGATGATCTGATTACCGCCATGATTGATCGCTGGATAGCAGCGTTTGATCTGGAAATAGCCAAATATGTGGGGCCCAAGGCTTCTCTGGCAGAGCGGGCACGCGCCTATGTTATGGCCTGCCGCCAGATAGATGCCGCCACGCAAGCCAGATGGTGGGAATGCTCATTACCTTGCTGCAATCTCCCAAATACCTCAACCGGATACGGGAATGGTACGCCAGATGGTTTGGGGATTGTAACGCCACCTCGGAAGATGCGCATCAGGCGCGTACGGCAATTTTTGCCGCGGAAGGGGCTTTTCTTCTCAGAAGCTTCGGCTTTATCGCTATGGATCAGTCTGGATGGGATACAGTGTTTACAGATTGCCTGCGGCTTATTACGCCCCAAGCAGAAACACCGTGATCTTTAAAACAGGAACCAATGAGTCTTTCATGATATTTCGCGCAGGTATGACACAATGAATATGGCAAGCCGTTTTTCATTAAAGAAGATTTTGCGTTCTGGTTCAGACACTCAGGGAACAAACGTTAACACCCTTATTACGTCTGGAAGCTCGGATATTGTGCGTCAAAAACCTGCTCCACAGGTTCCGGCAGATCTGTCAGCCCTTAAGGCAATGGGAAACAGCCTGACCCATACGCTTTCTTCTGCCTGTGAATGGCTGATGAAACAGCAAAAGCCCGATGGACATTGGGTTGGATCTGTTGGTTCCAATGCCTCCATGGAAGCTGAATGGTGTTTGGCCCTGTGGTTTTTGGGGCTGGAAGACCACCCTTTGCGGCCACGTCTGGGTAAGGCGCTCCTTGAAATGCAGCGTCCAGATGGATCTTGGGGCACATATTATGGCGCTGGTAGTGGTGATATCAACGCAACGGTGGAAGCCTATGCAGCACTCAGATCTTTGGGTTACGCAGAAGATGACCCAACAGTTAGTAAAGCCGCAGCGTGGATTATCAGCAAAGGCGGCCTGAAGAATGTGCGTGTATTCACCCGTTACTGGCTGGCCCTGATTGGGGAATGGCCGTGGGAGAAAACACCTAATCTTCCGCCAGAAATCATCTGGTTCCCCAATAATTTTGTGTTTTCCATTTACAACTTTGCGCAGTGGGCCCGTGCTACCATGATGCCGCTGGCTATTTTGTCTGCGCGTCGTCCATCCCGTCCATTGCGCCCGCAGGATCGGCTGGATGCCCTTTTCCCTGGTGGCCGGGAAAACTTTGATTACGAACTGCCCACCAAAGAGGGCAGGGATGTTATTGCCGATTTCTTCCGTATGGCTGACAAAGGGCTGCATTGGCTCCAAACCTCTTTCCTCAAGCGCGCTCCTTCGCGGGAAGCCGCCATTAAAGACGTGCTGGAATGGATTATCTGGCATCAGGATGCAGATGGCGGATGGGGGGGCATTCAGCCGCCGTGGGTGTATGGTCTGATGGCCCTGCATGGTGAGGGTTACCAATTCCATCATCCTGTTATGGCCAAGGCCCTTGATGCGCTGAATGATCCCGGTTGGCGGCATGATAAAGGAGATGCCAGCTGGATTCAGGCCACAAACAGCCCAGTGTGGGATACTATGCTCTCCCTTATGGCGCTGCATGATGCCAATGCCGAAGAACGCTTTACCCCAGAAATGGATAAAGCACTGGATTGGCTGCTATCCCGCCAAGTGCGCGTAAAAGGGGATTGGTCTGTTAAGCTCCCCAACACAGAACCCGGCGGCTGGGCGTTTGAATACGCCAATGACAGATACCCCGATACAGATGATACCGCCGTTGCACTCATTGCCCTTGCATCCTGCCGTAACAGGCCAGAATGGAAAGCCAAAGGCGTAGAAGAAGCCATTGGCCGTGGTGTTCGGTGGCTGGTAGCTATGCAGAGTTCTTGCGGTGGTTGGGGCGCTTTTGACAAGGACAACAATAAGAGCATTCTTGCCAAAATTCCGTTCTGCGATTTTGGGGAAGCGCTAGACCCGCCATCGGTAGACGTAACAGCGCATGTTCTGGAAGCGTTTGGCTTGTTGGGCCTCCCGCGTGATCTGCCATGTATTCAGCGTGGGCTTGCGTATATCCGCAAGGAGCAAGACCCCACAGGGCCGTGGTTTGGCCGTTGGGGTGTGAATTACCTGTATGGCACAGGGGCCGTTCTGCCCGCTCTGGCTGCCTTGGGTGAGGACATGACACAGCCCTACATTTCCAAGGCGTGCGATTGGCTGATTAACTCCCAGCAGGAAAATGGTGGCTGGGGCGAAAGCTGCGCTTCCTACATGGAAGTGGAATCCATTGGCCGCGGCACCACAACGCCATCTCAAACGGCATGGGCGCTTATGGGGCTGATAGCCGCCAACCGGCCGCAGGATTATGATGCCATCGCCAAAGGCTGCCGTTATTTGATTGATTTGCAAGAAGAAGACGGAAGCTGGAATGAAAAGGAATTCACTGGCACGGGCTTTCCCGGCTACGGCGTGGGCCAAACCATCAAACTGGATGATCCAGCCATTTCAAAGCGCCTGATGCAGGGGGCCGAACTCTCACGCGCCTTTATGCTGCGTTATGATCTTTACCGGCAGCTTTTCCCGATTATTGCACTTAGTCGTGCTTCCCGTTTAATCAAAATCGGGAACTGATGCTGCAATGGTGGCCCATAAGGATACAGGATTACTCTCCTGTATCCTTTTTGCGTGAAATACTGCACACATAGCACTGCGCAGCGCGGGTGAAATGTTGCAGCTACAAATCTTAGCTTTAATGGCCAGAGGGCGTTATCTGGTCCTGATGCTCCGCAGCTTGGCTACTTGTCATAGCCATATCACCACCGCCTTGCATACCGCCTCCACCACCTCCTCCATTACCACCACCGCCACCAGCTTTTTCTGATCCGCCATCTTTCCCTTTCCCGCCAGATGCCTGCACGCGGGTTGGCCCTTGTGTAGGAATACTCAGATCAGATGGAATGGGGGCAAGATCCAGCGCCTGCCTTACAAAATTGCGCAAGGATACAACCAGATCATGCGTATGCACCCGCTGGCCCGCCACCAGTTCTCGGGCAGCGCGTTCCGCTAAGCGGACATGCTCTTCCGTACCTAGAAGAATAATATCGGATAAAGCTGCCTCTACAGCATCACGAATACGCCGCGTACGATCCGATGTGTTGGCATCTTCCAATACAGAAGTGGTTGTTATGGCTTCTGTATCTGCCGCCACGCGAAAATCTCGCTTATGTCTAGGATCTACGGCCAGATCTCCGGTAAAAGAGCCACCCAATGTGCGGTAAGCAGCAATCAATGTGCGCAAACGCTCATTGATCTGGCGGTTCATACGCTCCCGCCGTTGCTGAATCAGCACCATCATCAAAAGCCGGATGCCAACACCAATCAAAGTAATAAGCGAGAGCCCGATCATGGTGAACAGGAAGCTGTGCCATGAACTAAAGTCTAGATTATGCAATATGGGCTCCCGATACAATCCGGCAAACAGTATACCTAAAAATACAACAATCAGGTGCTGGCCTTACCGTTTGGTTGTTTGCGTATCCCAACCGCCACCAAGAGCACGGGCAAGACGCACTGTTGAGAGGGCCTGCCGAGTTTGCGCACTTACCAGTTCATCTTGTGCAGAAATCTTTTTTATCCGGGTTGTCAGAATATCCTGCATGGTAAACTGTCCGCCCTCATAAAGCCCCTGCGCCTGAGTTGTGGCGAGGGTGAGGGATGAAACTTCTTTGCTCAAGCTGGCAATATTCTGGTCTGCGCTGGAACGGCTTTCATAAGCATCTTCTACTTCTGCCAAAGCTGTCAGCACAGTTTGATCATACGATGCCACAGCCTGTTTAAGCTGAGAGTCCGCCGCGCGTATCTTGGCCTGTATGCGCCCAGCCGTAAAAAGAGGCAGATAGGCATTCACAGCCATAAGCCCACCAGAACCGGATACACCCGGAATGCCATCAAACCGCAAACGCCCATCACCACCAAAAAACTCTAACCCAAACCGCGGCAAAAGGTCTGTTTTAGTGCTAATCAGCCGTTCTAGATTGGCCTGCACAATGTTTTTTTGCAGCAATACATCGGGCCTGCGGTCTAATACTGTAGAAGGCAGTTCCGTAGCAGGCGGCGCGGGCACTCGGTATTGAGCTGGTGCGGTGAGATCTGGCGCTTGTTCTGGGGATAAGCCGGATAGAATAGCCAACCGATGGCGGCACGCATCCAATGCGGCAACTAATAATGGCCTTTGCGCCTGCACTTGCTGCACCTGCGCTGTTATGGTTTCCAGATCAGCTCGTGTGGTCTGGCCTGCATCAAACCGGGCCGTGGCATACCGCACAAGCTCCTGCAACGTGCGGGCAGATTGATCCAGCAGCACAATGCGTTGTTGCAGCCCGCGGGCTGTCAGATAGTTGGCAGCCACATCTGCTGCAATAGCCATATGCGTACCATGTAGCACGTCTGCTGCTGCCAGAGCCATATGTTGCGCAGCCCGTTTACGCGCACGGTTGCGGCCCCAGATATCTGGCTCCCACGCCATGGTTATGCCAGCCAAATGCCCATCTGTTGCTGGGTCCTGAATATCCGGATCTGCCATCTTCATGAGCGGAGGCACCGGATGCCGCCAATCCACACCACCGCCCATCATGCCGCCTGTGGCTCCAATGGTAGGATACAAGGCAGATTTGGCCATTTGTGTATAGGCGCGAGATTCCTGCACGCGCTCCTGCGCCATCCGTATTTCGGGGTTAGCAGCCAGCGCATTCTGCACAAGTTGATCAAGCAACGGATCCTGCCACGTTGTCCACCAGTTTGTTAAGTCCGTAGGCTGTGCATCCTGTGGTGCGGCATTGAACTGAGCCGGAATAGCCACATGCGAAGGTGGTAGCGTGGTATGGAAAGGAGAGCACGCTACCAAACCAGCGCAGAGAAAAGTGCTGAGCAATAGGCGCGCAGAAAATGAGGAAAGAGACATCAGCATTCAATCCTGACGGGCAAGCATGGAGCGGAAGCGAAGCAGCGCCATGGCAAGAAAAAGAGTAGAAGAGAACACAATAGCCAGCAGCGAAGGCCAGATACTTTCCAGCCCAGCACCGCGATATAAAATGGATTGTGAAATTTTGACGAATTGCGTGGTCGGAAAAAACCGCACCAGAGATTGCACAGCCTCTGGCATGCTTTCTACCGGCGTAGCTGCGCCAGAAAGTAGATAGGCCACAGCATAAACAGGCACCACCAAAAGCCCAAATTGCGGCATGGTGGGCGCAATGGTGGCCAGCATCATCCCCAGCGAAGTTACAGAAAACAGGTATAGAATAAGGCAGGCAGCAAACAATAACGGCGAGCCAGAAATAGGCACGGCCAACCCAATATGTACGATAATCCAAAGGGAAAGCATACTGGCTACAAAGATAACAGCACCATTTGCCAGAATTTTCCCAATAGCAATCTGGCTGGCAGAAACAGGCAAAACAAGCAGATGCTCAATGGTGCCGTGCTCGCGCTCACGAATAACAGCCGCCCCAACCAGCACAATGGAAAGAATTGTTGCATTGGTGACAACCTGCATAACAGATGTAAACCATGCAGATTCACTATTCGGGTTAAAACGGATACGGCTTTCAGGGTGAAATGGCATCAGCTTATTGATATCGGGGGAATGAAGCTGTGCCTGTACTTCACCCAGAAAAATCTGTTGCAGATAAACACTGCCCAGCCCAGCCTGTGTCATGGCTGTAGCATCAATCAGTTCCTGTATCTGCGGCGTGCGGCCTGCCAGAACATCGGCCTCAAAACGGGGCGGAATATCAATAACAAAATTGTACGTGCCGTTATCCATACCCGTTTTGCCGTCAATACGGTTGGTTAGAGTAGGGGGCTTGAAGTAAGGCGGTAGCACAACAGACCGCAATTGACGGGAAAGGGCTGAGTGGTCTTCATCAATAAACGCAACTGTTGCGTTTGCAACATCTACGCGCACCCCATGCGCCACAAGAACAATAGCCGCAGAAAATGCAAAAACAATCAGGCCCATCAGCACAAAATCGCGCATCAGGCTATGAAATTCCTTGCGGCACAGAAGGCCGACATTCATAAGCCAGCGCAGCATCACGTATCCTGCTTTTTCAAGAAAAGGCGAGCCCCCACCATGTAAAGGGCCGCAAACCCGCCCAACGCCAGATACATGCCAAGAAAGGACTGAACGCCCAGACCCTTTGTAAAACTGCCAAGGCTGATAAGCTGAAACCACGAAGCCGGAAAAGCTTTACCAAGATAGTAGGTAAAGCCCGTAAGTGTTGAAACCGGATAAAGCAAACCCGAAAAATTGGCAGACATAATCAGGCAGATAATGGCCGTGCCAAAAATGGCAGCCACCTGAGAACTTACAAAAGTAGAAATCAGCAGCCCCAGCCCGGTGCTGGCCAAAATATACAGCGTAGCCCCAATACTCAGCCCGATAAAAGAGCCCTTAAGAGGCACACCCAGAACGGTAACAGAAAGTGCTACCAGCACCAGATAAGCCATAACAGCCAGGGCCACATAGGGCAGTTGCTTGCCCACCAGATACTGCCCGGAACTGGCGGGGGAGGCATACAGGTTCATAATGGAACCAATCTCCTTTTCCCGCACAACACCAAGGGCTGTAAGCATGGTGGGAACAAGAATAAGCGCCAGCATGATAGTGCCGGGAGTCATGGCGTAAATACTGCGAAATTCCTGATTGTACACAAAGCGCGGCACAATGCTGACGGGTATCAACCCAGATGTTACGGATGTCGGCAGGGTTTTCTGCATATTGGCCATATAGGTTAACAGCACGGCATCTGTATAAGAACGCACATTGGCGCTTAAAAACGGCATGGAGCCATCAATCACCACACCAATGGCAGGGTTACGGCGTGCAGCAACATCACGCCCAAAACCGGGGGGAATATCCAGCCCCATTGCAACCTGTCCATGCTGTATGCGCGTTTCCAGTGTTTCGCGATCTGGCGAGAACGCAGTTTCCTGAAAATAGCGGGAGCCCCGAAACTGCTCCACAAGTTCACGGCTGGCGTGGGTATGATCGTAATCTACCACGGTGTAGCGAATGGTATTGATGTCGAACGAAATACTGTAAGCTGAAATCAACAGCAAAATAGTCGGGCCAAGAATAGCAAACATCAGCCGCAGGCGGTCACGCATCAGTTCCACAGCCTCACGCCGCGCAAAAGCCCAGCAGCGTGAAAACCAGCGTATATAGGGCGGTATTGTCCGCATTGCAGCAGTTGATTCTGAAGCGGCCTGTTGAGGCTTGGCAACAGCTATGGAATTGCCCGCTTTTTCTAGACAAGCAATAAAAGCATCTTCCAGAGTGGAAGCACCTTCCTCCTGCGTAATTTCTGCCGGGGTGCCCATGGCCAGCACTTTGCCCTTATCCATAAGGGAAATGCGGTCACACCGGGCGGCTTCATTCATGAAGTGCGTAGAAACAAAAATGGTCACATGTTTCTGGCGTGAAAGCGCTACAAGATGCTTCCAGAACATGTCCCGCGCAGCCGGGTCCACGCCAGACGTTGGCTCATCCAAAATAAGGATATCGGGGTTGTTAATGCAGGCGGCCGCAAGTTGCAGCCGTTGCCGAAACCCCAAGGGCAGGCCTGTTGGGCGACTATCGGCCTCTGCCCCCAACTGAAAGCTCTGGAGCATGTTGTCAACACGCTGTTTGGCCTCGGCTGGCGGAAGCTGAAAAAGCTCTGCCTGCAACATAAGGTTCTGGCGTACCGTCAGTTCTTCATACAAAGAAAAACCTTGAGACATGTAGCCAATACGCATGCGCGTTTTCATGTCTCCCGGTGTTATCGGGCGGCCAAACAGGGTTGCCGTGCCACTGGTAATATCCAGCAGCCCTGTCAGCATTTTCATGGTAGTGGATTTACCGCACCCGTTAGAACCCAGAAAGCCAAAAATCTCACCCCGACGGATACGGAAGCTAACGTGATCTACCGCTGTGAAAGATCCAAATTTGCGTGTCAGGTTTTCTGCATCAATAACGGGAGAGCTGCCATCATCCTGATAAGGCGGAATTGTAAAATCCGAAATTTCTTTTTGGTCTGCCGCAGGTAGGAGAGAGATATAAGCTGCTTCCACCGTTGTGGTGTGGGTCTGCTTTTTAACTTCCTCCGTAGGGCCAGAAGCCAGAATACGCCCATCATTCATGGCCACCAGCCATGAAAAGCGCTCGGCTTCATCCATATACGCGGTAGAAACAATAACCGTCATGGAGGGCCGTTCAGCCCGCATTTGCTCCACCAACGCCCAGAACTGACGCCGAGAAAGTGGGTCCACCCCCGTTGTGGGTTCATCCAGAATAAGCAGATCTGGCTCATGCACCAAAGAGCAACACAGGCTGACCTTTTGCTTCATACCGCCAGAAAGATGGCCTGCGGGCCTATCGGGAAAAGGGGCAAGGCCCGTGGCATCCAGCAGATGCGTAATACGGTTGGCGCGGGTTGTGGCATCCAATGCAAATAGCCGACCAAAAAAATCGATATTCTCGCGCACGGAAAGGGTAGGGTAGAGGTTCTTGCCCAACCCTTGCGGCATAAAAGCGAGGCGGGAAAGAAAAGCCTCCCGTTCGGCTCTATTGCTGATATCCACCCCAAGCGTGTGAATAGACCCCTGCTGAAGATGCCGAACGCCTGCAATCAGCCCCAGAAGTGTTGATTTACCAACACCATCTGGCCCAATAAACGCAATGGTTTGCCCTGCGGGAAGGGTGAAAGAAATATCGTGCAGAACATCACGCCCATTATAGGCATGGCTTACGCCTTCAACACGAATTCCAGCAGCAGATACCTCCATTATCTGGCATCGCCAGACAGTGCAGCTTTAGGCCATGCTGCATCTGGCCGTTGTTTGATATAGCCTTCACCCGTCATTCCAGCTTTTAACAATGCGCCAAGACGTTTCTGTTCATCCGCGGTTACACGCAGTTTTACACGGTATACAAGCTGTTCACGCTCGGTGGCTGTTTCCACATATTTTGGCGTAAACTGAGCCTGACTATCAATAAAGGAAACGGTTGCAGAAACAGGCATATCCATCCCATCAAACCGGATACGCGCTTCATCACCTACTTTAAGATTATTGATGGATGCAGTGGGGAAAAACAACGTCATGTAAGGGTCAACTGGATCCAGCATGGAATACACGCGCCCACCTGGCGGTAAAACACTACCTGTTTCAATAACGCGGTATTCGATACGGCCAGAAACAGGGGCATGGATAGTCATATCATCCAGCACGGTCTGAACCTGATTAACCTGCGCTACGGCTCCCTCCTTGGCATGCAAGGCTTCCTGCACAGCCTGAGAGGCTGCATTTACCGCTGCTTGTGCTGTTTCAACCTGTGTGCGCCTTTGTGTCACTTCCATATCGGAAATCAGGTTCTGTTGCCGCATCTTTTGGGCATGGCGCAGTTCATCATGCGCAAGTTGCAATGCGGCCTGCCGCGCTACAAGCTCAGCCGAGGCCCGACCAGCCGCATTTGTGGCGCGGTTTTGCTGCGCTCTTGTCTGGTCGTATTGTGCCTGAATGGTGGCTTTATCTTCCTGCGCAAGAATTTGGCCAGAGGTTACATTATCACCTTCCTGCACCAGCAATTGCGTAATGCGTCCGGGGTATTTTACGGCCACATCCACACGGGTAAATTCCAGCCGCCCATTGCCGTAAATAATGCCATCAGGAACACTTTGAGCCACTTGATGCTCATGCCACGCGAAGGCTCCACCCGCGACCGCAAAGAGAGAAATGGCGATAATTGTAATTTTGGCAGGAGCTTTCACAATAAACCTTGCTGAAAAAAAGCGGATCACAATGCGTTAAAGCGCAGCATGCAGACAAGGCAATATGATTAAATAATGACACGTCAGTCAAGTTATTATTTTATACATATGAACCCTTACCGTAAAATCTATAGACCTATAATTTTTTGGTCATGTAAAGTAAGAGAAGTGTAAAAATACCTCAATGATCTTGATCAAGAAGGCGGGGAAAACAGATGAAATCGTGCAAAATATAATTTGACATTGTGTTCATTTTTATAAATCTGATTTTCCAGCGCGTAATTCTTATAAACTATAACAAAGTTATTACATTAAAGCGTCTATATGGATTTAAAAATAGATCCTACTGTGGCCATTCTATAATGCGTTCATTCGCTTTATGATATTGCTCACTCAAAAATTGGAAGACACACTTATGCCTTTGCCCCGCGTTTCTATTCACTACTGCACGCAGTGTAATTGGCTTTTGCGTGCCGCATGGATGGCGCAAGAGCTTCTTTCTACTTTTGGAAATCAACTTGGCGAGGTCGCTCTTTGCCCTGATACAGGCGGAAAGTTTGAAATCCGTGTAGATCACGAAATGATATGGGAGCGCAAGCGGGACGGAGGCTTCCCCAACCCTAAAGAACTCAAGCAAAGGGTAAGAAACATCATCGATCCAGAAAAAGACCTCGGTCACATAGATCGATAAAATAGTTACATCAGAAGCAAGGCTGGAGAGATGTTTTTATCTTTCCAGTCCATATTAGGCTCAGGACTCATTCTTTGAGATAGAAGATGACGCTTGCTGCGATATGGATTGCAGACATGAAGGTATGAGCGCACCGGTCATATCGGGTCGCAACACGTCGCCAGTCCTTCAGTTTTGCGAACATGTTTTCGATGAGGTGGCGCTTTTTATACAGATGCCAATTGTAAGGTAGCTTTGATTTCCGGTTCTTCTTCGGCGGAATACAAGCTGTGATATTGCGTTCTGCAAGCGATAATCTGATCTGGTTGCTGTCGTAGCCTCTGTCCCCGATGACTTCTTCTGTCTCATCGGGGAGGTCTGCCAGAAGCACGTCTGCGCCTCTGAAGTCACTGACCTGCCCTGCAGTCAGATGTAGACGGACCGGTCGGCCCTGATCATCGCACACGGCGTGAAGTTTTGAGTTCAGGCCGCCTTTTGTTCGTCCGATATGGCGGGGAAAAGCCCCTTTTTGAGCAGCGACGCCGATGTCCGGTGTGCCTTGATGTGTGTTGCATCGATCATCAAACGCTTCGAACGGCCAGCCTGTTCTGTCAGGGCGACAAATATCCTGTCAAAGACACCCAGGCGGCTCCACCGGA